>CAAKHB010006230.1:104208-167699 GCA_901007665.1 Aeoliscus strigatus | reverse complement strand
GCGGAGAAGTGACACACCAGCGGCGGAATTTGCTCAGTTGTCAGTGCGACCGCCATGGAGCGACGGGGGAGAGTCGACGGGGAAACGGAGACGCAGGAGAAGCGGTCAGGGAAGAAGTCCAGACCCGGGAAGAAGCTCCTGCAGAAGAAACCGTTGAAGTCCGTGGGGACTTTTGTGCAAAGAGTCTTTAAAACTTTGAGCACTTTTAGTCTCTTTGGAGACCCGCAGGACGCGGCGGCGGAGGACGACGACGGAGGGTTCCGGGGGGGCGGCGGCGGCGCGGCGGGCGGCTTCGGCTCCTCCGTGCCCCGGGAGGACGAGCAGGTGACCCGTCTGGTGAAGAACCAGCAGATGTCCTCCTCCCCCGGCTCCTCGTTCTCCTCTTTGTTTCGGGAGAAACTGCTCCACCGCTACGGAGACAAAGTCCCGGGGGTGGTCGGTCTGAAGAACCACGGGAACACGTGTTTCCTGAACGCCGTGGTCCAGTGCCTCAGCAACACCGACCTGCTGGCCGAGTTCCTGGCGCTGGACCGCTACAAGCTCCGGCCGAAGGACGACGGCGTGTCCGGGCCGCTGGAGACCGAGGATGTCAGGCTCGTCCGGGGGGAAGTCACCGAGCACCTGGCGTCACTGGTCAGAGCTCTGTGGACCCTGGAGTATGTCCCTCAGCTGTCGGTGGACTTCAAGGTGGGCTGCTGGTTCCAGACAGGTGGAGGACAGGTCCACAGATGGAGGATAGATGGAGGACAGGTCCCACAGATGGAGGATAGATGGAGGACAGGTCCTAGAGATGGAGGACAGATGGAGGACAGGTCCTACAGATGGAGGATAGATGGAGGACAGGTCCCACAGATAGAGGACAGGTCCTACAGATGGAGGACAGGTCCACAGATGGAGGATAGATGGAGGACAGGTCCCACAGATGGAGGATAGATGGAGGACAGGTCCTAGAGATGGACGACAGGTCCACAGATGGAGGATAGATGGAGGACAGGTCCCATAGATGGAGGACAGGTCCCACAGATGGAGGATAGATGGAGGACAGATGGAGGACAGGTCCCACAGATGGAGGATAGATGGAGGACAGATGGAGGACAGGTCCCACAGATGGAGGATAGATGGAGGACAGGTCCACAGATGGAGGATAGATGGAGGATAGATGGAGGACAGGTCCCACAGATGGAGGATAGATGGAGGACAGGTCCCACAGATGGAGGACAGGTCCCACAGATAGAGGACAGGTCCTACAGATGGACGACAGGTCTTACAGATGGAGGACAGGTCCCACAGATGGAGGACAGGTCCCACAGATAGAGGACAGGTCCTACAGATGGAGGACAGGTCCCACAGATGGAGGACAGGTCCTACAGATGGAGGACAGGTCCTACAGATGGAGGACACGTCATACAGATGGAGGACAGGTCTTACAGATAGAGGACAGGTCCCACAGATGGAGGACAGGTCTTACAGATAGAGGACAGGTCCTACAGATAGAGGACAGGTCCCACAGATGGAGGACAGGTCCTACAGATAGAGGACAGGTCCCACAGATGGAGGACAGGTCTTACAGATAGAGGACAGGTCCCACAGATGGAGGACAGGTCCCACAGATGGAGGACAGGTCCCACAGATGGAGGACAGGTCCTACAGATAGAGGACAGGTCCCACAGATGGAGGACAGGTCCCACAGATGGAGGACAGGTCCTACAGATGGAGGACAGGTCCCACAGATGGAGGACAGGTCTTACAGATAGAGGACAGGTCCCACAGATGGAGGACAGGTCCTACAGATAGAGGACAGGTCCCACAGATGGAGGACAGGTCCCACAGATGGAGGACAGGTCTTACAGATGGAGGACAGGTCCCACAGATGGAGGACAGGTCCCACAGATGGAGGACAGGTCCCACAGATGGAGGACAGGTCCCACAGATGGACAGGAGTTCAGTGACAGTGGGACAGATCGTCCCTTCATGTACTTGTACAGCTTTGGTTGTTTGATGTCTCCAAGGAGGTGAATCCTTTTACCTGATGTTTGTCTCTGAGTCCACAGCGGTAGATGGACATGTTCCTAATATTTATTAGAAACACTCTGTAATGAACAACACAACCTCCGTAACCTGTTCAATCGTAGGAAGCTGGACGGGTGGGGGGGGGGCGTCAGATGACAGTCACGTTCTGTTGTTACCGTCATATTCCAAACGCAGGGCTTTGGTGTGTGTGTGTGTGTGTGTGTGCGGCAGGTGTAACAGATTATCTGCCCGCAGCTCTTCGCTCTAGATTCCTCTGAGCCACAATTACAGACGTGGATAATTGGGAACAAAGTAATTCCGCAGTGGGAATATATGAATGCTAATAGCTGCGTAAGAAAAGAGGAAGTCGGCTGCTGGGAAACGTTTGACCCCTGCTGCCTCTCCTTTCTTCCCTCACGCTGAAATGTACCGAAGGCAGATCATGGCTTTAAAACACTCATTTTTTACAGCATTTCTGTCAACACCCCCCAGACAGAAAGGCATGCTTTCAGAAAAAAGGGACATAAACGTGTGTGTGTGCGTGTACATGATGATGCCATCCTGTACTACAAAAGCTGGGTAGTTTCTGTGTATTTCTGTGATGATCTCTCTGTCTGTCTCTCTCTCTCACACACACACACACACACACACACACACACACACACACACACACACACACAGGGCTGTGGAATGTAAAGAGGACCAGGGTTCAGAAGGCCCCTGTGAAGTCAGACAGCCTGGAGGGAGGTGTTATAAAATAATCACACAGTGTTGAGGCTTGTGTGTGCGTCAGCCCCCACCTGTGGGAACTCAGGACAGCACAAACCATTTCCAAACTGTCCTCCAGGAGGATTTGTTTGTGTTCTACTCTACAGCTCTATGAATGTGTTGTTTCTCTCCCACTGACCCCGTGATACGTGACAGTTTTCTGCCATCGAGCGTTCGCTGGATCGACTTTGTGGGACAGCTTAAGTGTCCAGATGGAAAGGATTTGTCCAGTATCAACGAGGACCGTCGCTCACTGCCGTCTCTCCACCTCTTTGATAAGAAAGGGTTTGTTCTGAACAGGATTAGTTTATGTGGGACAGAGTGAAGCTGTTCTTGTTGGGAAAAAAACCCACCTGTAATTGTCAGTGCAACCTGAGCTGCTCAGAAACCGCTTGTGTTAGCGGAGGGTTAGCTGGGTTCCTCACATGTCAGCGGGTGGCAATGTGGAGAAAACAAACAAACCTGCAGCTGAATGTTGGGACCGCGGATACATTCCAGGACCACCCGGTCCACCTGGTCGGCAGAACATCTGAGATTTGTGATAGTTTGAGAGAATATGATCCTTTTGTAGACACTTGTCTTATCAACATCCATTGATAGTAATCCACAGGACGACTCAGCTGTTTGGTGAACATAAATATGGATCAGTGCAAGAAAAAAAGGTGAAAAGATAAATAAATGAAAATGACGATAATGGCGCCACTGTCTGACTGAAAGTTTAAACCACACACACATTGTGAAATGAAAATCATAAGCGGTATTATTAAAGCTAAAGAGAAGAGTTGATAAGAGTTTCCTTCAAAATAAAAGGCAAATTATTCACCTTTATGTTCCCACAGTGGAAATATGCATCATCAATTTATTTGTGTCACAACAGCAAAGTTGTAATAAAAAAACTATTTAAAAAGAAATGTCACAGGACAAAACATATGAATCGACCCTCTCAGCGAGGTGTGTTTGCTCAGAGGGGCCTGGACAGGGACTGAGGCTGAAACTCAAACACTTGCTCAACACACTATTTATCAGTTTCCATAACATGAGAGGTCAAAGGTGACTTAGCAGGAATGTGCCGTCATTTTAATACCAGGGAGGAGTGCGTGTGACTGTTTCTGTTTCTGCTGAATGTAACAGATTCTGAAAGTAAAGCATGAAAGGTTGAAAACATTGAATCAGGAGTAGTGAAGATACGTGTTGAACTGAATTTCATCATTCATCTCCCTGCTCCAACGCATCTGAATGGAATGAAGCAGCCTGATAAAGAGCTGAATCAGTTCATTCCATTTATTTGTGACTATAAAACAGCGTGAAGCAACACTTTATTTATTGTCACTGAAGTGTCTCAGAACAAATACTGACACGTATAACAGTGTATTCCCCTCCTGCAGGCCGTCGTGTCCAAGTATGGAGCTCAATTCCGGGGGAACTCCCAACATGATGCCCTGGAGTTCCTCCTGTGGCTGCTGGACCGCGTCCATGAAGACATCAACTTGACCCACAACAACAACAACTTCAAGAACAAAGCTGCTGAAAAGGTATGAATGGAAATTTCATTCACTCATCTTCTTCCACTTGCTCCGGTTACGGGTCACCTTTGTGCTGGAGCCGATCCCAGCTGGAGGACAGGGTGGACGTCAGGGTGCACCAGCTCATCACAGGGCCACAAGAAGGACAGACAACCTGAATAGAAAATTATAATTTCAAAATGTAACTAATTACATTTGATTTCAACATGTTGAATAAGTGATTGTGTCAAGCCTGGTTGACACCTTTGAATGGAATCGACTGATTTATGAGTAGATTATTGAGTGGAATATCACACTGATTTTGTTGTAGTTAGTGCTGTGACAAGATCCTCTCACTGTCAGTCACTATCGCTGGAAGTAATCAAAGAAAGATGCAGATAACGGGAAAACGTTAACCACGTCGGTGAGATTCAACACAGCGACAGAGAAAGATGCAGAAGTACAAACGCTCGTGATGGCATAGGGCACCTGCCGAGGGTACGACGTAGGGTCAGTTGAATGCAGAACAGTAGCATCGGCACTGACTGCTGTTAAACCCCTTTTAAAATCCTTCAATACATCAGTTAACATCATTAGCATTCATTCACATACTAAAATAATATTTAACATATAGCTGATGTTTTTGCAGATGTAACTAAAACTGTAATCATGATTATTTACATAAGTAATTACATTTCAAATTTGTCTCCAATAATGTAATAGGTTATAGTTTATTTTGTACTTAAATTACAAGTTAAGGTTGTTAAATATAACCACCCTAGCACTGACTGTGTTGTAATGAAGCAGTTTGAGTGTAACCAGAAAAAGTAGAAATATGAATATATATATTGTGGTTCAATGATTTGTGTTGTGGAGCAGTTGATGTAATTATAATAATAACAATAACATTATAATAATAATAATAATAATGATAATGATAATGATGATGATAATGATAATAGTAGTAGTAATAATAGTAGAGCTGAACCCAATGTGGCAGTGTAGAAGGAGTAGAAGGTGTGTGTAACCTCACTGACGTTTGGTAGGGGACAGGGCGAGTTCACGGCTGACGGTGACGGTGGTTTGCTCCTTGAGGGAGGCTCGCCGGTCCGGTTCATTCTCCTCCTCTGCTGTTGAGCTGCCATGAGTCATGAAAGCAGAAACGTTTCTTGTATTATTCAAAAATCCTGTGTCTACTTTTGTAACAAACCCTCTCTTCGTTTGTCGTAGTTTATATCAGGTCGACATAATTTATGAAATGTGGCGAAAGGATCTACTTGTGTTCCTCAGGAGGCACCGGCTGCTGCCGTTCATTCACTTGTTCCATCGTTTTGAGATTTGAGGTTGAAACAGCTGATTATATCACATAGAACCAGCCGAGTGTTTCTGTCAGCTCCCCCAGATGTTTCTGTCCCCGAATTCACAGCTGGGACTAACACTTCTAAAAAAAACTAAACTAAAAACTGGAAGGAATCATGATGGAGGAATTGGGAAGAGATGTAGAATACAACTGAAGGTCCTGGATGGTTTTAACCACATTAATCTAACTTGTCTTGACTACTTATTTTCCCTGATTGGGTGAACGGTCAAGTTTTCCTATTGTCTCTTTCTTTTTCTGAACGCTTGAGCTGCAAAAAACAGTGGCTGAAACCAGAAGCCACCAGCGCCTTTGTGTTCATGAAACCAGCTCAAGCAGAAGCAAAATGTTTGTTTGCCCCAATTACGCTTATTAGCGGTTACAAGGGTGTCATTCATTCTGCAGAAGTGAAACGCTGCTTGGACTCTTTGCGCCTGTTGGATAGTTGAGAACCTGAAGGCACCGGAAGAGACGCCACTGATGATCCAGAAGGAATCGGCTGTGCCTCGGAATAATACACGAAATACACTGTCAGCTGCAAAGACTGTCCTCAGTCATGCTCGCAGTACTAATTAACTGCTCAGAAATGACTTTCTGTGGTAGCAAAAAGAAAATCAGCAGCGTTGAACTGAATGTCGTTCAGTCGCTCCGTACGTTCTCATTCCTTGCATTATTTCATTACTCAGCTTTCCGTTTATCTGTTGCATACAGTTTTTGTGTGGGAGCTCCCTTCGGTTGGATCAAAGCTAAAATGCTAACGTGAGTGCTACCGTGAGTTGTAGCGTCGTTTACGGAGGCTCAGACTTGGATGGAGTTCCCTTCACTCGGGCCTAACGCTGCGTCGCCAAGTATGATCGACACGTCTGAAGTCATGTGACCAAAATAGCCTCCGTACAGTACCTCTGCAGGAATGTACAGCGAAGCTGCGGTATGTGTTCCCACTATCGCTTCTGCACAAAGCAGCTTTGTGAAGGGCGACGGGCCTCAGCGAGGGCCGGAGAAGCGCGGCGGACAGAAAACCACTCAGTCACGCTCAGACATCTCTTACATCAACACCCAGTTGTGTAACTCAGGACAATAAATGGGTTCTCATGTAGATGTGCCAGCTAACACATTCACACTGTTTGTTTTTTATCAGTTGTGTCACCTCGGTACAACTCTCCTCTGTCACTGCTCTGTGTGAGCTGGCAGAGTTGTCCAGGGTCAGAGCCGGGCTGATGGGAGGCGTTTGACCCGTTTACTAGTCTGTGCACGTCCCCCCTCAGCTGAGAAATCAGCAAGTTCTGTTTTTCTTCTGCAGTCGTATTCAGAGGCCTGTTGTCCAGTGCTTATTGTTTTTGCACTTTGCAGAGGAGACGCAAGAGCCGCTTGTCCATGTCTAATCAACGTTTGTCTGATTGCCACCACTGTATTATTAATTTGTAATGTAGGTTCACAAACCTCCCACACACACAAATCAGAGCAAAGACCCATTCCAACATTTGATGTTGACTCCCTGTGGCTTTGACTTTTGTGGCGCTCCCTTCCTCCCTCCCTTCCTCGGTTTGTTGATCGTTCATCGCTTAGGAAACACAGAGCGTGTGTGGAGCTCTCTGTCTCCCTGATCTTAATGAATGTTGCTCTTTGTAAGCCACAGACAGAGAGAGGCAGTTGTGCAGAAGTAGTTCAGTGACGGACGGAGGTGAGATGTGCGCGGCGACGGTGCTGTTGCTCAAAGCGCCTGAACGCTGAGCGGCAGTGACAGTCAGAGAGTCGAGGCAACAAACTCTCTGACAAAGTCTGCTGGACAAACTCCACTGTGGCTTTGACCCATTAACAAATGTGTCCAGTGAAGCAGTGACTCTTCCCAGAGCGATGGCTAATGCCTGGGAGATGACGTTAGCGCTCTGTGGGTGTGTCTGGGAGGTCAGGAGGTCGCTACTGTTGACATGTGAACGCACACAGGATGGATGATTGACTGATTCTGGAGGTGTCCAAATCGTTTCCTGTGAATTCTTGCCCAGTTTCTTTTCGGGATACAGTCAGACGGGACTGACTGTATCTGTACGGACGGTTACTGGTGTCCTCGGTGTTTCAGCATTGCATTCTCAACTAGCATTCTAATTCCATCACAACATTGAGTTACAGGTGGGATATCCCTGGTTAGGAGTGTGTTCAACTTCCTGTCAACAAACAATTGGGACACACACGGCGCAGAAAGAGAGGAACTGTTTCCCATCTTCTTTAAAATAAAGCAGAGAAGAACGTTTTCAGTGGGTTCACGTTGCACCAGTCAGCTGCAGCTGCAGTTTCTCTGATCCCGGCTGTTCCGCTGCCGTGTGAAGTGTTCTATGGAGGTGGATAATTAACTCCATGAGTGGAGATTTGTGAGTGGTGTTCTGGGATGTGTGCCCGCAGAAACTCAATATCACTCCACAGTTTCTCTGTGTGAAAGTGCTGTTAAAGACAACGTCTTGGATTTGTCAACCTGAGCTGTTTCTCCACCTGTGTGTGTGTGAGGGGGGGGGACTTTAGATCAGAGATGTTTTCCATCCAGTACGAAAAGCACAATGACCTTTTGTATCTCTGAACGTTCTCACTCTGGAGCGAGGTCCACTCTGGGTTCATAGGTTCTGTCCTCATTCACATTTGGGGCACAACACCTCAGAGCTCCTTTGGTTATCTCCTGTGCTCTCTGCCCGCGGACGTGATTTCTGCTACGTGGGTGGTTGGGACCTAAAATTAGACGTCCATCCAGACAGTGACCCAGACATTGTTCCCGGGTTGCAAATTCACTTATTCCAGCAGCACACGGCCATAAATGCACCTCACAGCTCCTGCGTGCGTGCCGAGCTGAAGCAGCTTCGCAGGGCTCTCAGCTGGAAGAGCAGGGTAGAGTGATAGGTGGGAATATGACCATTGTTTCACCTGTGACCTAGATGAGCCCAGAGCTCATGTCCTCTTCATGTCCAGTGTACCTGTCAGTCATGGGTAGTGTTTGGGAGCAGCCAGTTTCAGTCTAATTGTGTTATGTAATTTAACAATTACAATTCTGAAACATCAGAATGTCAGCAGGAGTACTGAAGTACTGCCGTGACAACTTTAACACCTTAGTGTTCCTCAGCTGCTCAGCAACTCGGATCAGCCCCATGAATATTCATTTCTTCAGTTCACGATGTGGAATTGCCTCTGCAGAGAGAGGTCCGATCCCAGAGAGGGTCAACGGGGAGTTTGAGACGGTACTTGAAGGTCACCAAGGTCCTGAGGACTTGTTACCTCTGCAATAACAGAGTATTTAGACCTGCTTCGGTGACAGTTTCTGCAAAAACATATTCTGTATCAATATTATGTGTGTTATTTTTTGTCAAGATTTAGTGTGTGACTGAATGATGATGATGTTAATTGGTTTTCAAAGCAGTTGGACAATAGTCAGTGTTGATGCTGCTGGAAGTTCAAACACTGACACGTTAACATTTGAATCAGTTGAGAACATTCACTGGAATAGTTTCACTACTCCTACATGTTAACAGGGGAACCAGTTACGTTTCCACTGACTGCTCATGGATGCTGGGTTCGACTCTCCACCACAAAGCAGCTGGTTTAAAAGGTCGTTAGTTGCGGCACAGACACACTGGCTGCGCCGGACGACATAATGTATCACCACCGGATTCTAAAAGACTTAAATGAGATTTCTGTAAACTGTATTTATGTAGGTTGTCCAGCTCACGCAGCAATTTTTAATGATCTGTTTGAATGATTCGAACCAAGGAAAACAACATTTGCTTTTCTGTGACTGATTCCCTGAGAAGCTACATGGTCGTAATTACATACAAATATTTGAATGAGCCTCACGTTTGAACGTTTGAATTGCACAAGAAAACCAGAGGAGAATTTTTAAAAAGTGGATAAATGCATCTTAATTATTAGTTGACTGTGAAGCCAAACTCCTGTAATCACTTGAGAGGATTGGTATCAAATGGAAAACATGTTACTGAGGAAAATCAGGGTTATTGAAAGCTATGTTTGTTTGAATTCTGTCTAAAAATAGAATTGAAAACTCTGGAGACTTTTATTCATTTCAGGATTAACTAGCCCAGATTTTTTTCAGTAGAGCTGGTTTCCGGAACTTTTCTCATCGTCAGGTTCACTCATCTACATAGACATGGTAGATGCGGTAGATGTGATAGATGCAGTCGTGCTTTGGCGCTGACTGAACACACCCACACCTAAAAATGGCCAAAAGAGAGCAGTATGGTTTTCTATGATGGCATTTTACAATAATAAATGAATGTTTTGTGATGTTTTTGTCTCAGCATTGAATTGCGTCCCTGTGCTGCATGTCTCCAACACATGAATATCAGCTGGTAGTTTCTCTCAACACCCCTAGACTAGCTCATGAATGAATGTGGGACACGTCACAATGACCTCGGCCTGTAAAACCTCCAGGTCGGCACGAGCCTACATGTCGTCTCCACGCTCAGCGTGTCCAAATAAACCCAGAGTGGTGGGTCATCCATGGGGAGTAATGGGCCGAGGTTCTGAGAGAAAAGTCTCCAGCGTTAGTTTTCCATGACTATTTATAGAGCGATGTGCACGCGACAGGAGGGTCGACGTCCATTATTCATTAGCTCTTTTTTATTGTACAACTTTGACTTTCTTACTCATTCAGTTCTTTAAAAACCTTTCCTCCATCTGTCTGTGTTGACACACACACACACACACGGACACACACGCGCACACATTCCTGCAGCTCTACCCCATGTCCCGGTTTCCAACGATTGCCATGGAGATCCAGTTGAGTCTTGTTCTCAATCAGTCATGACAGACTCTCTCTCTGTCCATGCCCGTGTGTTTCCACGGCTTCTTTAAATAATTCACATCGTGGCCATTAAAGGACGCCCCCCCCCCCACCACCACCACCACAATAACCGACCCATCAGGGTGACACAGGTGGTCTTCAAAGATGGCGGCAGCTCAATTTTTGTTTCCTGAGTACCGAAAACAGTGGATATACTCGAGGTGAATCACTCTGAGCAACAGTCTTGGGGTGAATTATTGAACGTGATGGGACAGAGTGCAGCGCTGATTCACAGAAGAGTCAACAAGCCTGGATTTACCAGAAAATTCGAGCCATGAGCCGCTCGTCTGCGTCTTCATCCTCACTGCTGAGAGGATGATGACAGACGCTGCGCTGCCAAATGGCTTTGTAATAACACTCATCTCAGCGTGGGAAAATAAGAAATGAAAAAAGCCAGATGGTCTTTGGCTGATTCAGCAAATACTAAAAAACACATTTGGTATTTTGGTATGCATACGTTCATGTGAGTTTTGTTGTTTTTCATTCTCACTCCTTTTAGCTTCTTTTGTTAGTTTTCTCACCAACGTGTCATGTTTTTTTACCTACCACCACCACCACCTCCCCTGTCACATCCTGTGAAGGTGGAAAAGGGGAGTTTCAGCTTCCTGCTTCAGAATGATTGAAGAGTCCAAATCCTTGTGGAACCGCTGTGAACAGAACCTCTGGTCACATGTTTTACCTGACCTGGAGGATCAACTACTCTGCTGACTGCATTGATTGAAAATCTCCAAGAGCAAAGAGAATAGAGTGAGAGTGAAGAGGTTCGTCGTTGTTCAGGTCCGTTGAAGCGTAGCAACTCAGGCAGGTCCGGTTTCAAACCAGCATTTGTGTTTTGCAGAGGTGAGAATGTGTCTGACGAACTGTGTGTGGAGCTACAAAGAACTTTTTTGGATGCACAATATTGTATAACTTGCTGTTCGTCAAACTGATAATTGACAACATATTGACATTGATTAATTTTTAAATTTAGATTCACCTGTAGTTTGTGCACACCTAGACGTAAGACACTGGTAAACAAAGGTGGGATTTCACAGCTGTACCTGTAGATTTGTCCAAGTTCTCAAATATCATAATAAATATTATCGAAATCTGCATTTCTAGAAACATTAGAAACAACGTATTTATTTCAAACAAAGAAGTTTAGAATGACTTAGCAAAATGAAAACTTTTGCCGCATTTATGAACAATAATAATAATATTAATAATAATAATAAACTCAAGCTACCAGGGCTAACACCACACATCCATAAATCAGCAGAGAAGCTTATGTCCTTATTTCCATTGATCAGGAGTTTGGCGATCACGTCGTATTTTTCTGGTCTGGTTTCAGGTCTGAAAAATCGCGACAGCTCGGAAGTGCAAACCGTGGCGATAAAGCCTTTATCTTCTGCGATGATAAAGTGGCATCATTTCGATGATGAAGTCACAGATAGGTTGAGCCCTCGGTCAGCTCTGGCAAACACTGCAGCGATAGGAACAAAACACCGTCATAGCGATGCTGCTGTTTTAGGTGTTTATGTACACTGACCTCACTGCGGGGGAAGTAGGCGAAAAGGAGCGCTTGATTTGCTCACCTTAATCCACCTAAAGCACAGTACCCTAGCTTGTCAATCTTGCCTCAGTGGAGCGTTTTTTGTTTCTGTTTTTATCAGACCGATAAGTTATCGATCCGATCTGTATGACGTCATAATTCCTCATATCGGACCGGTATGCGCACCCCTAGTAGGAACCAGCCTGGCACGACAGGGAACTAGCATGGGAACTCTGACACCCATCCTGGGAACACAGAGAATCAGGCTGGGAATTAAAGGAACCAACTTGAGGAACTTGAGGAACCAGCCCGGGAAGACAGGAACCCAGCCTGGGAACACTGGGAACACTGGGAACATTGGGAACCAGCCTGTCTGGGGACACTGGGGAGCAGCCTGGAGTATATCAGTGTACCTGGAAACACAACCAGTTGTGTGTGTCCTTCATCTCCCTCCACTAAAGAGTTTGTTTGTCGTTGTTATTGGTTTGTTCGTTCAATTAGCAGAATGAAGGAGAGACGACGAGGTGATGATCAGACATGTTTCTGTCGCAGGTCGTCGGTGGAGCCGGTGAAGGTCCGTGTCCTCTGTCCGACGTCCAGCAGACGGCGATCCAGCAGGCAACTCTCCAGCAGGCGGTGCTCCACCAGGTGGCGCTCCAGCAGGCGTCGCTCCATCACAGCTTTGTCCAAGAACATTTCCAGGCTCAGTACCAGTAAGTGTAACCATAGACTGCAGGTACGCCTCCTCTGGCACAGAACTGTGACATCTGTCTGACATGAATGATTAGACAATCTGTTACATTTGTTCCTCTGCTGGTTCGTCCTCTCCCACTTGCTTCAGTTATGGGTTGCAGTTATGCTGGAGCAGCTGTCAATGAATAGAAAGACAGACAATCACTCACGCACGCATTCACACCTTGGACAGTTTAGAGAAACCCAGCTTGCTTTTTGGAGGGTGGGAGGAAGCCGGAGTACTCGGAGAAAGCCCACGCAGACCGGAGGAGAACATGCAAAATAGAAAGACCCGGGAAACTGGTTTTCCCCATTATATTGTATTATTCATTCATTCATTCATTATTGTGTACAGAGCCATCATCTATGGTGTATTTACACTTTATAGGACAAATTCAAATACCTTAAAACCGTAGATTACCGTAGAACCGTAGTGTCAAAACTTTTAAAAATATCTTTTTTTGTTACAAATCAAAGTCACTAAGATTCCATCTATGGCCAGTTTCTACTAAAGTCTATTCATAAAAAAACATTCGAAGACGTTCAGTGAGGAAACTTCTTGAGTCAAGTGTAGAATATTGACAAATAAACCAGCCCATAAACTTGGACTATAATAATAACGATAGTATTTGATAGATGAGGTGACCAGTATGTCTCAGCTGTGCAGTCATGTATCCAGCTCACCTCTCTTCCACTCTGCTGCGACCTGACAGATGATTCAAACCTCTTAAACGCTGCACGCCTCCTCCATTAGTGTATCACCAGAACATCACCTCTTCCTCCACTGCCTTTCTCTCTGTTTAAGTGTTTCATGCCAGCAAAGGACACATCTATGTTTAAGTGGGGCCTGAGAACCCCCCACCCACACACACCCCTACATGAAACACTTGCACACTCTTTGGGGGTTGACAGAAAACACCACTGAAATATTTTGTGTCATCAGAACATTAAATTAACTCCTGATATTTCAGAAACATCACTACAAGCTGACTCTTTGTCCACACGTCTTCCTCTGTGAGTGACAGGCATTCAGATGAAGTTCTGAACAAACAGGACTGAATAAAAACAGGCTGTCAGTCTTCAGGCGGCGGAACATCCTCAGGCAAACTAGCAAGTCCAGTCGTCACTGATTTAACCCAGCACGTTAAACAGAGATAAAAACTCTCAGTGATCCGTGGATCAGCGACGCTCTGCTCCACTTTCTCTTCGCCCGGGATCCTGCATCATGTGAGTGTTCGCTGCAGTGATGCAAGAAGACAGAAATACTTCCACTGGGTCACTTTTAGAGTCCTGATCACACACACACACACACTCACACACTGTCTGTGTCATTCTCAAACTCACCTCTCTCAACGCTGTTGTTGTGTTGGCGTGTGGAACAACATGAAAACATCTCCAGTCCTGACAGGTTGAATCAGGACAATTCACTCAGAAGGTCGCGTCAAGTCAACAATCTTCAAGAATAATGGTTGTTTTTTATCCCCCCCCCCTCAGATCCTCGCTGACATGCCCCCACTGCTTGAAACAGAGCAACACCTTTGACCCTTTCCTCTGCATCTCACTGCCCATCCCTCTGCGGCAGACCAGGTGAGCACTGCTGGCTCTCTGCTGCACCAACAGCAGTGTCAGCACCCGTCTCCAGAGCAATGTCGGCAAGCGGAGTGGTCTGAGTGTATCCTCCCCACTTCATTTAAATCAAGTTATTAAGGAACTTGCCAAAATCACAATACCACAGTGTTTCATATGCTATACAAACTATATTTGCCATATTTTCTCCAGGATGAATTATGCATAGATGTCGATTTCAGGGGGGCGGTGGGTACATGTAGCAGGAAACGATCACTGAGGAACTGACCCACTGTGGATGGATTTACACACTGAACATGAGCCCTCAGCTTTCTTCAGCTGTTCAAACTGACAGATCAATGATGAACTGAAGACTGGTTACAAATATCAGGAACATGTTCAAATACTCATTCACCTCATATAGTGATGACATTTCTAAAATTTCAAATTTCCAAGGAGTGTCTAGACTCTAGAGGGTTTCAGCACTTCAGGAAGCACTGCTGAAGTGAGTGCAGCATTGGCGGGGTGGAGGGCAAGTGGGTGCCTTGGTCTCCGTACCCACCACTGCAACGTAAGTAATGTGACGTTGCTGTGCAAATGTAGTGCATTTTTTGAAATAAATAATATCTTATATACATGTGCATGTATGTGCAAATATCAGGGAAAAAGTTCAGTAAACTGTGTATTTTCTTCTTTCGTGACATGCAAACTAAAACGTTTCTAAACAATTGTTTTAATTTCAATAATAAAAGCCTGCAGCTCAAAAAAATAATATTCGGTGTTGGCTGGATTTTATATATTTCAATTTATGTGTAATAAATTTAAAATATATGGAAGTTTCACTGTTTGAGTTTAATTAGTAGAAAAAAAATTAATGATTCCATGATATTTTTTCGAGATGCAGTTGTAAGTTTGTGTGTCTTCTTCTACTTCACATAATCCTGATTCTACACAGGTTGAGTTGCAGCTACAAGTCCTCGTTGTTATACCTCAGTCACTTTAACACCGAGCCTGTGACCAACCATTAACATGTTAACAGTATGTTAACAAATACAATACGATATAATATGATACAAATACAATATAATACAATACAGTACAATATGAAACGATACAATGTGATACAGCACAGACAGATGAGCAGTGCTAAACATCCATAAATATGAACATTTATCCTACAGAAGGCAGAATGTGTTTCTGTCACGTTGAGGTGAACTGCTGTAGAGTGCAATGATGAACGGCAGGGACAATTTCCTGTCTTGTTCTTTGTGACAGCGAAGCTGAGTGAGTATGTTGGACGACAGGCTCTACTGTCTCTGCCGTGGATCGTGAAGCTGGTGTGAGGGGTTTGTCCATGATGGAGATCAGTTTGGTCAGTGATCGTTTGTCCCTCACTGACTCAGATGTCTCCAAACTGTGTCTGTTGACATTGTCCGTTTGACATTCGTGGGTTAGCCATGTGAACGCAGCATGAGATGGGCCGGTGCTTTAGCTCTGATGATATTTGGTGCCTCTCATTATGTGCCTCCCAGTGTCCCATCCAAAGACGCCATCATGTTCCAGCACCCTACTCATGTCAACGGTGCCTCTGGAGAGGTCTGACCCGAGTGCTCACCGCCATTAAAAATACATCACATTCCATTATTTGGCACTCATAAAGGAGTGTAGCCCCAATGATGTTTTATTAATGCTCAGATTTATTGATTTATTCATGACAGTCTTTTTCTCTCCGGCCGTCCACTAGGCGGCAAACAGAATGTGACAGATGTCCCCTGACATCTCTGACCGTCTGTGTTGGTCTTGCGTTGTCAGGCTGCTGTGCGTGACGTTGGTGTTCAGTAACAAAGGACAGAGGTACCTGCGCATTGGACTCGCCGTGCCGCTCTTTGGCTCCGTGGCCTGTTTGAGGAGGATGGTGGCCGATGAGGGGAACATTTCTCCAGACCAGGTAACAGGAGCAGGAAATAAACACAGTCGTGCTTCCTCTCCAGGTTTTGTTCGCCTGTAAACAAATGTAAAGTGTGTGTTTGTGTGTGTTCTCCAGGTGATCCTCACAGAGGTCTATTCCACAGGGTTCCAGCGCTCCTTCTTCGATGAGGAGGATCTAACCAGTATATCTGACAGTGATGTCATCTACGCCTTCCAGGCTCCGCCCCTCTACATAAGAGGCGGGTCTGCACGGGTCTCAGGTAGGTGGTCGGACGTTGACTATAAGGATGCTTCAAATGATCACATTACTGCTTTTGCGCTTTATATTTGACAAATAATGTTGAGCAATTTTATTGTTCCCACTTTATGAACTTCACCTTGCTCCCATTTCCTGACCACCATCACACAAACTCTGGCTCCGAGCTGCAGTATTTCTGCTTAGTTTTCCTCCAGTAGAGCGTTGGAGGCCCACGGCTGATGATACAGTCTGTTGTCCGAGCAGCGTTCAGTCCCGTGAGTCAGACTGACGGTAGCTGGGTGGAGGAGAATCCTGCAAGTTGTGTTTAATTACAGGTTTACTCACGTGGTCTGTGTTTAGTCTGCTTCATCCTGGGTGGCTGCTGGATGAGGAGGAGTCCTGAGAACGCTGAGGACTGAGGGAGTCACAAACCTCTTCTGTGTGAATCTGTGGTGTTTTATTGTCAGGCCTGAGACATTAGGTACATAAATTGAACAACACGATGCGAATTTGATACGATACAATATGATACGATGTGATACAATGAAATATGATAGCATGTGATACAACAGAATAAGATATAATATGCTACAATATAATATATATGATGCCATACCTGACTAGACAATACAATAGAATGTGATATGATGTAATACAATATTATACAATGTTATAATACAATATAAATACATTACGATGCAATATGCTACTATACGATACAATACACAAACAATATGATGCAGAACCACGCAATACAATGCGATGACATATGATACAATTCGATGTGATGCAACAAAGCCTACTCTACACATGTAAAAGTCTCCAAGTCAAATGCACAGAAACAAACACAACACAACAAAACATCAGGTACGACATCAGGTCTTATTCTTCTTCAAGGAGCTAAAAGCGTTTGTCTTGTTAGTGGGCATTGGCAGATCATTCCTTCACACCGTTTTGACAGTTCGGTGCCTTGAACAGCTGATTTAACAGGGGATACGTGGATCTTAGCGTCTCTGGGTAAGTGTGAGTCCAGCAAGTGACCTCTGTGTTTTACTGACTTCACGAACAAGGCGTTTAAACGCAGATTTGTATCCCTTCAAATCATTCTCAGAGCGGTGTGTGTGTGTGTGTGTGTGTGTGTGTGTGTGTGGAGGGGGGTGGTAATAAAAACTGCCTCATTTGATTTAAGCCAGTTTTATCACATGCTTGAAGGGTCTCGTATTAATGCATGAAAAGCTGAGCATGCTCATCATGGTTCTCATCCACGGGGTCAAGACGTTGTAATGGAGGTTTAAAGCTTCCATGTTCTTTCTATGCAGACTTGGATTAGTCATCAGACGGGCTCACATGCTCACAAGAGGTCAGTTAACGGATATTTTGTCAGGCAGTGATGATCAGGTTTGGAGGAGGAGAAGAAGAAGGAGAAGACTTCTTCTTCCTCTGATGTCACCTGTCCCAGATTCATTGGTTCAACTTCTTCACTCACACTTCTGCATTGTCAGAGGTGCTGCGAGGAGCAAGCAAGTGTGAATTGTTCCTAACCGGGAACTCCACCAGAGCAGGATGCAGAGATAAACTCTCGTCAATTGGAGTCAGGTCATCGCTCCATCTGTCCTCTGAATCATTCAGCACCAAATAGAAAGCTGCTGTCTCACCACTGTTTATATCTCAGTGCCCTCTCACTTCCTTTTGGCGGTGCAGTGCTGGTTGGGAGTTTTTGGGGGCCCTAAGCTTAGATCTGGTGAGGGGAAAATGTCTTAGCCTTTACTTATAATAAGAAAGCTTAAATCATGCTTTAAACTATACAACCAGATCACATTATGCTGTTGACTAGGTCTTAGGTTAACCACCTGAATGATCTGATGCTTTTGGACTACTTGTTGACAGTTTATTTCTGAAATTCAAAATGGCTCAGGAATATCTCGGATGTGGACAAATTAATAGTCCTAAAATACATCAGATATCTTTATGGATTTGTTATATGACATCTCTTTAAACTACACCACACTTCACAGCTGGATTACAAAACCTCTGAAAGGACCAGGAAAGGGTGTCTCGTTTGAATGGCATGAATGTCAGCGATCAGCTACAGTTCAAAGTGAGTTCATTTGACTTTTGGAGATTATGTAGGACAACAACGACGATAACGCAGACTCTAGTGGGTTGAACGATGTGCAAAAGAGCATGTTGAGAGAGAGAAAGAGTAGACGAGTAGGCCGCTGGGCGCAGTCACATGGGACCCTACTGTCAGAGCGTAGTGTGCTTACTGACACGACCGGCGCTGCGGGGGCTTCATCATTCAGTTATTTTCACTCTTATGACGAACTCTCAGACATTCATGGCCACGCAGTCAGATGTAGGAGCTCTAATGTTCCTCCTGTAATTGTCTTTCTCTGCCAGGCTACCACCACAGCCTGCCCTCCTCCCCGTATGCCACTGGACCTGGGGGTCAAAGGTTACCAGCGTCTGGGACACTGTCATCAGAGTTCCTCAACCAGGGCGTCCCTGTAAAGATTCTACTGCTCGTGTGCAATGCAGCTGGAGGAGGGCAACAGGCTGTCAGGTACACACACACACACACACACACACACACACACACACACACACACGGGTTGACAGTGAAACCATCTTACAGCAGACCTGTCAAGGCTTTGGGATGGTTTTCTCCTGGGAAGAGTGTTTTTAATAGTCAAATAGTCGAAGCAAACTCCAGAATCATCCTTATTTTAGAGTTACATATATCCCTCTACGAGCTGATGAAGTCTGCCAGAAACATCCTGGAAACACTTATTTATGTTTCTGTTGTTATTATTTCTCGCTCAGAGTGTGACATGAATGAATTGTGTATTTCAGCCTGCATGAAAGTCAGATTATTCTTGAGTAATTCTACAGTAGTTTGTTATATAGTCGGAGCCTCAGCAGATGTTCAGTCCACGTTGTGGATGCAAACTGTCAGTGTGGTGGAGTGAAGGTCAGAGCAGGAAGGACGGACGTCCGTCTCGCTGCAGGTTTCAGCTCTGATGACGGCGACGGCCGACATCTGGTCTGATTAGAACCACTGACCTCTGACAGAGTCGAGGCATATCAGCGCAGGCGAGCTCGTCATCACGGCCGGGAGACAGTTCCAAACCAGCTTCTCCTTCTAATGATGGAACCTCCCACCTGTCGTGCTCATCAGATGACAGCTGGACGAGGCGTCTGCCAGGAACAGGACGTTGGAGTCACACACTCACTCATGCTGCTCGTAGAGACTGAATTACTTGTTTACTGTTGATAATGTTTTTAGCTGTTCTGTGGTCACAAGACTTTCCTTTAAGTTTTTATTTATGTGCTTTGTGAAAGTGTATCAATACATTTTGCTGTAATTTAAAAAACTTGCTTCCTGGTCAAGGTTTGGACCTCCATTCCTAATGAGGGAGGATCGGCCTATTTCCTGGGATCAACTGCAGCAGAGCATCCTCAGCAAGCTGTATTACCTGATGGTCAACGGAGCTCAGCCACAGGTATGAGACACCTTCTGACAGAGCGTGTTATAATCCCTCCATGGGAGGGAATTCATTGCTCAATGCACCATGGCAGTCAGTGGTGGACTGACTGCCATGGTGCATGTATATGTCAAAATAATAAACTAAATGAAATTACCAGCATTTTTATTACAACAGAATGTTCAGATAGAATCTCTGCATGAAAGTCCAGAAAGTCTGCCTTCATATCTTCTCCCTATCAAACTCTAATCATTCAGAGTTCATCGTGGGCCTTCAATCATCAGGTGCATGGTTGCCATGCTTTCAGACATCATATTCCTGGATAATCACTTTCCTAGAGACGACCTTTGGCAGTACAAAAAGAGAAGTGATGCTCCGTGCAGCTGTTTGCTCTGAATCTTTCATCCAAACTCAGTCCACAGTTTCCTCCATCAATGAATCACACTCACACGTCTAATTTTAGTTTGAGCAGAGCTGCAGCTGAGAGGTAGCTGAGAGGTGGCTGAGGCCTGGAGATCTGGGAGTCCGTCTCTGCTCCAACGAGTTACAGGTTTGATACCCCTACTACAGTGTGAGGAGGCACAGAGGCGTCAGTTTGGGTTTGACCTGCCTCAAAGGGTCAGAGGGTCGTCTGCGTTCCTCAAAGACGCAGGAAATTATTGGCAGCTTGTGTAAATGAAATGTTTCATTATGCCACAACTCCTTGTTCTCAGAGGGCTTGTGCAGACAAAGATAAGACGAAAAACAGAAGGACTGATATACGTGTCTCCCCTCGTTCCAGGATCACTTATATTACTGTGAAATCTGCTGGGATTACTGTGGCTGCAGGGGAGGAGGAAGGGAGAAAGAGAGCTTTGCAAAAAATGAAATTCTGCTGCTGCGTTTGCAGTGAAATTGTGGTGCAGCAGCTGGTGGAGCTCAAACACAAATACCAGACTTCTGTGAGGAAACCTGGCTTTGATAGAACAGTACATTCCGGAGCAAATATTGACCTGCTGCTTGCATGAACCGTACAGAGTTTCTGCCTCACACACACTTTGGACTTGATGTTCACTGCGTTATGATGAGGAAATAATAAGAACCATCATACAGTCGATAATTACTTTTAAAAGTCATCCGTCTCACTCTACAGATGCAATAATGCTTGTTGAGCTGCAGCTCAAGTCCAAGGGGCCATGGTGTCATATGTGTCACAGTCCAAACATCCGGCTTTGTAACCAGAATTGTTCTAGTCAATCTTACTGACGTTTTCCCCTCACCCTCACATTTTATTTTATTGTTTATTATATATTCATTATTATATATCAATCCATTTACACCATGTATCTTTATTTGTGTAGTGTAATGATTGATTTTTACTCTTTTTCACACACATCTCCCACTCCCTCAGTCCCTTTTCTCATCATTTTATTATTGTGTTGTTGTATGAGCCTTCCCACACAATCAGTATTGTGCATTAAAACAAAAGGAAAACAAATGTTCAGTTTGATGAATGAGAACAGGTGGTGTGAAGGAACATCGTCTGTGACCTTAAATCATCAGAGGTAAAGATGGGAAACTTCAAACCAACCGGTCTGTGATGTGCTCATCTTTTCCAGAACACCAGAGTGCTGTTCAACATCCGCGTCGTGGGAGGATCAGCATTTTACAGCTACCTGTCCCCCCAGGATGGACGGCCGCTGTACCACCCTGCTGTTGACAGGTAAATCAGTTCTAATGACGTCTAATGAAATGAAGCTGCTGCTTTCTTCCATGTTTGTCTCTTTCTTTGCACACTCTGTTTCCCCATTTGATTTCCTGAAATAGAATGATTAATCTCAGACACCAGCTGTGTATAGTTTAGACTCGGTGTTCTGCTCAGCTGACCTTTGATGAACCTGTCCTACAGAGCTCTGAAGCTCTGTGGCTCTGGAGGACCTCCTCATGTGAAGCTCATCATCGAGTGGGAGTACAGGATCAAGGACTGGTTAGTAGTTTGTGTCGTACTACGTTGTATGTGTACTCCGTAGAGAGAGAGAGAGAAAAAAACCCTTTGTAATTGTGTGGGCGTCAGCCTGTTTGGAAACATTCAGGAGGAGGTGGTGAAGGACGCGGAGAGTGTGAGGAGTCAGCAGCAGCAGCACGTCCAGCACCACAGCTGTACTCTGGACGAGTGTTTCCAGCTCTACACCAAAGAGGAGCAGGTATTTGTGTTCACCTAGCTAACTCAGTGAATCTTGACACTGTGTCAATGTTTTATTATGTTAAAGTTAGGTACAGATCATGTTTGTTTTTGTTTGTATTTCTTGGGGGGGGGTGTCTGTCAAGTCCATGACAATTATTGTTCATCTGGCTCATTACAACACCTTCTCAAGGTAATTTCAACCAAAAAACAAATCATTTACAATAAAGAACCCAATTCACTTTAGTGCAAACATCCAATTCTATAGCTGCTCTGGCCTTTGACCCCTGAATGTTTAGAATGTTTAGATTGGACTTGTAAAAGTGCCCTACAGAAGTTATATCATCAGTTTCAGGTTGTAAAATGTCAGTATTCATTTTAATATAATTGTGTGTGTAATTGTGTGTTGTCACACAGTCAAAAGACCTGCCAGGCTTCTAGAAATTCTTGAAATGAATGAAAGTCTCATCACATCTTCCTCCAAAGGAAAGAATGTGCAGCTTGTTCAAACCCTCCATGTTAAAGAAATAAACACACATAAGTGGAAACATGAACTGGTGAGAAGAATTGATCAAAGAACCAAACTGATAAAAACTATATTTATCCTGAATAAAACAAACAGCTCCAGCCATGAAAGATAACAGCAGAGCAAGAGAAAAAAACGTACATGGTCTAAAAAATGGCATGGAAACATGCACGTTGAAGGCGATGCATGTGACTTCTCTGTGAGCTTGTTGAACACAGCTACTCACTGCCCAGTGTTTTAGATGGTAATCAGGAGGAGGCTGAGAAAAGCCTCTGAACAAAGGTGGTTACTATGGAGACAGCTTCACTCTGTAGTTCCTGTTCCAAAAGAAGGCGAAGATTCATGGAAGCGTCACGTGCAAGAACATGACTGAAGAAAAAGCTGTTTGATTTTTCACATTTTAGAGTCTGTATATTTGTGCCTACCCCTCACACACACCCCCACACCCCCCCACACACACAGCTTGCCCCAGACGATGCGTGGAAGTGCCCTCATTGCAAGCAGCTGCAGCAGGGAATGGTGAAGATGAGTCTGTGGACGCTCCCGGACATCCTCATCCTGCACCTGAAGCGCTTCAGGCAGGTGGGTGAGCGGAGGAACAAACTCACCACGCTGGTGCGTTTCCCGTCGGTGGGCCTGGACATGACACCGCACATGGTGAACCACGGCAGCGCGCATCACACCTGGAAACAGCCCGATGTGGCGCCTCCTGATTTCCTGTACGACCTGTACGCTGTGTGCAACCACCACGGAGGAATGCACGGCGGCCATTACACAGGTGGGACTGACACTTCAATCAGGACCAAACCAATATAAGTCAGGGGCATTTTGTACGGAATTGTAATAGCTTTAAAAAGTTTTCCATAAACATCGAATCGTCTACTGAATGCCAGGTCTTTGAGTGGCGCAGAAATGCACCAAACAGAAGACATGGAGCATGTGCATAAAACCTGTGCAATGTAAACAAAGGCACACAGAAGAAATAGCGGAGAATACGAATTGAACTAGAATTCAGAGAGATGTTTGTGTTGATGGATGAAAATACACATAATATACACGCAAATAAACATGGAAACGAAACAGTAGTGTCTTCAGATCACAATTCTAGTAACATCTGAATTCTGAAATTCTGCAAATACTTTGTCTACATGTTTCATAACAATGTACTGTGAATGACTGCTGATGGTCATTTTAAAAGCAGTTTGACTGTAGTCAGTGTTGATGCTGCTGGAAGTTCACACACTGACACGTCAACTTGTGAAACAGTTGAGAACATTCATTCAACATTTAGCAAACAATCGAATTAATTAATCATGTCTATGATCACAGCTTTCTGCAGGAACTCAGTGGACGGTCAGTGGTACAGCTATGACGACAGCAGTGTGGAGGCGGTGCCGGAGGGAGACGTGTGTACACGTGGAGCGTACATCCTCTTCTACCAGAGAAGAAACACCATCCCCTTCTGGTCCGCCAGCTCCTCAGCCACTGGTTGGTCCTTTCTGTGACTTGAGCAGAGTCTATTCCACAGTCTGGGTGTATGGAGGGCTGGCTCCATCGCAGCTTTCATAAAGCAACGTGCTGGATGCCTCAATGTTGATCCTTAGTGTCTTTCTGCAGGTTCCACCGCCTCATCTACTTCGGACCACTGGCTCGCCCGGCTGACGAGGGGAAGTGAGAGAGTCAGCCTGGTGTCGGTCCCCAACTCTGGCCCGCTGGCACCCACACGGGCCCCGGACTCCGCTGAGCCACAAGTGCTGAGCGCAGACCCCCCGACTCAAGACTCAAGTACTTCTAGCAACTGTGCTTCACTCCCACTTGCTTTATGTGTGAAACAAACATTTACATTTGTGCTTTTTAATTTAGACACTGAATTTTGAACTGTTGTTCATTGTTACAGCTCAGCGGTTCTAGTCTCCATTTCATCTCACATCTGTGGTGAAAATTCACTCATTCATTCAGAGAATATGCTGAAACCAATGTCCAGTGACAATAAACACACAGCAGCAGTATATAGATTCACCTCCACAAACTTCTGAACATGACTAATGGATAATGTTTTGTTTGAGGTGTGACAACATGTGTCTGGACAGTAGTCTGTGTACATGCTTCCTACATGTCATAGTACGGCAGTGTATGGAGCCAAACTACCACTTGGTGCAAGTGCATATATATTTGAATTTGTAATTTAATTTCCACCATTTGCACTGAGATAAATCATCCAGTAGATGGCGCCATATGAGACATCACCTCATCGAAGTCTCAGCAGAAGTTTTCCTGAGTTGATGAAGTGAATTCAGCATGCTCTCATTCCATGTATCTTTTCACTGTCTGATGGTTGATCCCAACAAATCCGGGTTATAGGGTATTACAAGAAAAAAAGAGCACCACTTACATATCGTTTCTTGATCTACAGATGGATTTGAGACGATTGTCCGTGGGAACCCAGGCCGGAGTGTGAGCATGAGATCCCCCACTAAGCCTAAGGAGACTCTGAGCAAAGTTCTTCCTCTCAGATGGTCCTTTGGTGGCAGGGGTCGCATCAAACACTCGGTCCACACGCATCCTGCAGAGCTGGTGGAGTACCTGGAGTCTGGGCGCCGCCCACGATGTACCAAAGACCCGATAATCACACTGGTTGCCACCCCCCCACAGAGGAATGCCCGGGGAAGAACTTTTGAAGCTCCACAGGACTGCAGCTCTCCGAGTGGAAGTAGCCACAGCTGTATGGACAGACTCAGCTCAAACGCTTGTTATTCACCCAAAATACCCGAGGGACAGACGAGACCTGGTGTGGACAGGAGCATCCAACGGGGAGTTGCCAACGGCAACAAGGTCAGCGTTGATAGTTCTGTGAAGAAGAGACAGGATCAGGGCCTGGAGCTCCAGCTGCTGAGAGGGGCTGTTACCGGGGGTCACATTAGTCACAGCGCACCTCAAAGCAGAGACTCCACTCTCAGAAGGTCAAAGGTCCAGATCGGGGGGTCATCCAGAACACAGAAAGACCAGCCACACCTTCAAGAGGACAGGAAGGGGCAGAAGGGGCAGGAAGGTCGAAGCAACGACAGCCGCTTGGCGTTCCTCAAACCTGCTTTCATGAGGAAAGACGCACACTGGTCGCCGATGACGGAGCCACGGCGACACGTTAACGGTCAAGTAGGAAAGCTGCTGAGCCGTCATTTGTCTAAACTGTCACTCTCTAACGGAACGCTGAGCACGGTGGCGCAAGACAACCGGGGGGCCGACACAATCCACAACTGCAGTGTCCACAACTGCAAACGGCAGCAGGGGAACGGGGTGGCCGACTACCGCGACCCGGCGGACATGAAGCACGCTCACAGCTCCTGCAATATCCAGACAAAACTGGATTTGACTTTTCATAGGTGTGCGTCCCTGCAGAGGAACGGGGACATTGTGACTCCTCCGACCCGTCGCCTGCTTCTCTCGGACAAACCCAGCTACGCCACTCTGCAGCGGACGCAGTGCAGCACCACGTCCCTGGGTAAGTGCACGTCTGCTTTTAATGTTTGTGTTTCTCTACTGTCATAACGTATGGCCGGTCCTGACCAAAGATTCCAGACGCAGCTACTTTGTGCATCCACTTGCAACAGAACAGTCCGGCAAGTGCCTGAACTATGTGCAATGACAATACAGTCCAGTCTAATATAAAATAGAATTTATCATTCTTGAATCTTTGTTAAAACCTCTCTTTGCTGGTTAACTGCTTCTATGACTCTATGTCTTTTGTTTTTTTATTTCAGTGCCTCTGTGACGGCCCAGACTGACTTGGACATCTCAACTGATTCCACCAGTGGACGTTTCTGGGCAGGAAGTGTTTCTTCTCTTAGTTAACTTCCTGTGTATGTCCTAAAGTAAATCTATGCAGACTTCACTCACTGAGGAGACGTACTACTGTAACAGGAGTTTATTCTAAATGTTTTAGTGCACACATTTTAGGCTGGAACAAAAAACAATTAGATGCTATAAATAAATTGCTTTGTCATTTATCATTTGCTCATTAAGTCAATCCCTGCTCTTTCTTTTAAGAATATTTAAAGAAAGGAAATGTTCTGAAACCTGCAAAGCTTTTTCATATATTTCATGTGATAGAAACCGGCAGATCGTGTTGAGAACAGACGAAATATAAATTATTTCATCCAATTTTTATATAATCTAAAAATGTGGAGACTCATCGAACTGAAATCCAAAACAACAACAACAAACAAACAAAGGACGGAAGAAAAGTCAAGCTGAGAAAAAAAACATCCAAAAGTATATTTATGGAACAATCAGAGCTCTGGCCTCTGTGCCATCGACAGACGTTTTTGAAGGCTACTATTTCTTCTCACAAAACAAATAAACCTCAGGGACGCCTGCAGCAAATTTCTGCAGAGAAATTATGAATTTCTCTTGGAGGTGAATGAAGTATCTATCTATCTATCTGTCTGTCTGTCTGTCTGTCTGTCTGTCTGTCTGTCTGTCTGTCTTTCTATCTATCTATCATCTGTCTATCCATCTATCTGTCTGTCTTGTCTGTCTGTCTATCAAAATGTTCACCACATCCAACACAAACATCCTTGACCCTCGGGTCCTATAATTTAATAGCTTCTACGGTGGCATGGACGACTTCACCCAGCGTGTGTTGTTGTTTGTCTAATGTGACGTTAACCTACGTAAACACACGAGTCGCAGCTGAACGGCAGCCTTTTATGTGTTTGATTCACAAGGGGAAAAAAACATCTGCACCTACTTTTGATGTTGTTGTTTTTAGAGGAAACAGGAGCAAACGCCAAGGAAACAAAATGCTCCTCAGATCATAATTAATATTCCTGAATTGTAATTTTTTTTAAATTTTGTGTCACTTCACCGCAGTGAGATTCATGGAGGATGTTTCTGACACATTGTTTGTTTGGAAAGAGATTATATTTTAATACTAACTTTTTTCAAAGTCAACCTTTTGTACCAACATGTAATTGTGAGAACCACATGAAAACATACGTTGCCAAACGTTACCATGTTTGTGCAGATTGATGTAGGAAGTAGAGTTAGATGGGGCACGATGCATAAAGGTTCTCAAACCAGACTGTCTGCCATATCTGAACGGAGAACACATTAAACACTGCTTTTCTCACAAAGGAAGTATTCGTTACTGAGGTGTATGTGGGTGTTTCAACACCAGGGGCCTGTTCCAGAAAGTTTGTTAATCCTGAAATGAAGAAAACTATTTTCATATACACTGACAGAAATCACACTAATTGTCTTTAAAGTGTAATGTTTGGATTCAGTTTATCAGTAACATATATCCAAATATTCGCTAAACCTGCTTCCTACTACAAGCCCGAACCTGCTGTTTGTCTAATATACAGTTAAAGTCAGATTTATTCATAAAGCATATTTAAAAAGTATACAAGCTCCAAATAAGCCAAACACGAAAAAACAATTAACCTTTGTACTCATGTAAAGTGAGTAGTTTGGAAACGATTCTTCTGATCTACTATTTCACTATTTCGTACTATTAAATAGTATCTCTCAGTCAGACTGTAAGTTATAGAATTATAGAAATTAAAGATGAACACAGATATGTACAAGAATATTATTTCTATAGCACTAAAACACTGGTAAAAGTTACTCCACAGCACTGGGTCCAATCGTCCTGTGATACCTCCTCTGGACATTGATGGGTGGGGGATTTGGATGGATCTGCTGCTGCCCTGTGAACTGGGCGGACGAGGTGGTGGAACCGTTTCCACGAATAGAGGAAATGACTCAAATGTATCCTCGTTTGTCCTCCATCCTGATCTGGTGAGGTGAAAACTCAGAAACTAAATGCCGAAAACATGCTGCATTTTTGACCATTGGACCTCTTGTCGTAAACGCCCCCGGAGCTGCCTCTGCTGGTCTTTTTGGAAGAATACATATTTAAATAACTGCAATATTGGTTTCTCTCTCTGGAACACTGATTTTATACAGTCTATGGTGTTAACCAGGAAATTTGATAAATCCTGTTATTTCCGTTTACACCAGCGTGAGAGAGGGGAAAGTATTTGTCATGCACAAACTAAACGCAGCCACCGTCTGGTGGAAAGTGGCAAATTGTATATTTATTCCTCAGATTAAGTTTCAAGTCAAGTCCCAACTGTTATGTATATTTCTGTCCCCATTGTCCATGGGGGTCCCACACGGGTCTGTCCACACTGTTCGAGGACGGGCCATGCGGTTGGGACAAGGTCTTCATGTGAGCCCTACTAGAACTGTTCCTGAGGAACTGGCTCAGCTTTTACTCTGTACAAGTGACCAATGGCAGAACGCGAGAGACACATTCCCTCTTTTTTTTTTCCTCTCATGTTCAGTAATGCAGGAAGACTTTATCTTTTCTATTCTGCTGTGTTAAATCTTTCCCCTAGATGTCAGCATGGTGAAGGGTTTCCAACGTTCTCCCAAAATGGACAGAAAAACATGAAAATGTCCCTACTCACAAACACAAAAACACTCAAACATGAAGAAGAGTACTTTAGATACATTTAAGACCTCAATTGTATTCTGATCTGATTTATACATAACAACCCAGTGAGTGTTCATCAAAAAGAGCTGGTGTTTTATTGTCAGTTATTATTATCAACCACACAAAGGTTTTACTTTTACCATCTGTTCTGATCAACTCAGCCACTGAACGAGAGTAGTATAGCACTTGTACAACATGGAGTATGCTGTAGCATAATATGTTATGGTTTACCATGGTACAATATAATATAATAATGGTATGATGGTATGATATGATATAGTAGTGTAATGTAATGTAAAACATGATATGGAAATATTATATATATATATATATATATAGAGAGAGAGAGAATGTTAGACTATTTTAGAGTATGGAATAACTGAATATAGTTTAGTACGGTACGAAGTATAGTGTATATAGTATATACATAGAGTACGGTATATGCATTTTCTGTTCCACACCCATATTTCTTCCATCAGGACAATTTTAATTCTGCTACTCGTATCCCAGTTTCCTGCAGGGTTGTCATGACAGTTCCTAATCAAAGTGACAGTGGACAAATGGATGATTGAAGGTTCGAAGTGGATGAGATGACTGAGGCCGGACTGGGTGGCCGAGAAGAGGAACAGCTCGACAGGGAGGAGCCAGAGCCCCAGCAGCAGCAGCAGCAGCAGCCTGCCTGGAAGGAAGCGGAAACAAACGTCGCCAGCCGTATGCTAGTAGCTTGGAAGGGGCTTCTAGGACGGAGTGAACGCTGTACATGATTACACCGTTTGTTGGCTGCACAGCGGGGAGTGGATAGCAACACGACAGGGATTTGTTGGTCACCTTGTCAACAACGGAACGGAATAGATCGAGTGGTGAGTTGTGCTGACGCTTTCTCTTTTCGTAAAAGTTGTTTACCGTTTCCTCTCACGACGCAGGCTAGCCAAGTTCAGAGAGGCTAGCTGGGGCTAACTGTGCCGCTAAGCTAACAGCAGCCGCTTACGCTGTGGAAACGGTGTTTTCTCCCCGTTTCACGTATTGCCAGCGTCAAGCCAGTTTTCTAGGCCTCGTATTGTGAGTAAACGCCTCGCACTTTCGTTCCAATCTGGGCACTTGTGTGGAGTCACGTTTGCCATAATCGCAACTGTTATGACACCCGGATTGAGCCCCGTCTTTTAATCGCAGTTATTGTTCGACCGTTAGCCGGTATGCTAGCTCTGGCATTTGAGAACAGTGGGCGCAGCCTGTTCGTTAACGGTATCGACCCGCTGTGACTCCGGCCAAAAACAAGCCAACTGAGAAATAAGAATAATCCACTGCTCATTTCAGATACTGTTAATTTCAGGCATTATATCGTTTTCAGTGTAAACTACCAAGAGAAGGTTATGGACGACAATGCACTTCGCTTGAAACGCCAGCTTCCCTTTTCACAAGAATAAAGAAGGAAGTTAAAAGTAAAGGCAGTAAGCTGTGTTAGTCTTGCTGAAGTCATAACTGCTGGTTTGTCCCAAATTCACTTAAAACAATAGACAGTGTGATCACATTTGAGGTTTTAGCACATGCGTGCTAAGCTAGCTATGAGAGGGGGAAACCGCTATGAGATGACAGCTCGTTGTTGTTGAAGAGGTAAAAAGCTGTAAAATGTTTGTTTCTGAGCCACGAGTTTGTCACTTGTCTGTCATCTGGTTCGATGTCTCCGTTAATGGCCTTAAGGGATGAAGGACTGTTGGTGAGACTGCCTCGGAGCTTTGCAGTTGTATATTAGCAAACAATTTAATGAGATAGTGGCTTTATCCATTTAACACAGTTTAGCTCATGTATCACTGCCTGATCTGCATAAACACCTTTTACTGCAGACGGATGGAAAGGAGCTGGCTGATTTAAACCTACTGCCTGACATCATGGCCTGAAGCCAACGTGGTTCAAAGACATGAATCATCATCAGTAATGTGTGTGTCAGTAATTATAATAATAACAAATTGAAAATGTATTGAAATGATGAATACAAATTGAAAGACAAGAGGAGGATATGTCCTTTTATGTGTTGATGTATATGATGGAGGCAGACACACACACAGAGTACACACAAACATGCACATTATAGTAGTTGCTGTGTGTGTGTGTGTGTGTGTGTGTTCATCTAGGTGATTTTAAGGTTGGAGGTAACTGTCCAAGAAAATCCTATTATCATGTCTTTGTTGCAGCATAAATTTATTGTAGTCAACTGACCTTCACCACCTCCCACTGTAAACCTTATAGATGTAAATATGTTTTTTAAGGTCATTACTTATCAGATAATGTCTGCAGTTTTGTTGTTTTCTTGCATTGGTCTGTTTGCTTGTTGTTCTCTGATCAGTGTTGTTGGTTTTTTTTCCCAATAGTAGCTAGCAGCCAATAGCAATCAGCTGATGTTTGTCTGAAATCTTGACAAATGACACCTTGGCTGCAAAAAATGTGTTTGTCTTCAGGGCAGTTACAGAAATGTTTTGTGTCATCTGTTTTTTGTTTTTGCTTTCCCCTTGTTTTATGCAGATATTTAGCATCAGTCATATGTAAACATTTCTCTTTTGACACACCACCTTATGTTGCTTGCAGGAGGTACCTTACTTGAGCTGTATGTGAGGACAAAGCCACGAAAAGGAGCGGGTCACAGACGGGAGGAGAGACTCGGAGAAAAGCATCTAAAAAGACAACCACCACCACCTCTGGAGCAGTGTTTTTATGTTTTATTCAGTCTCTGAAGAGAACTAGAGTGAAGAAGTTTCCCACCACAGAACAAGCACCATGGAGGCCATTGCCAAATACGATTTCAAAGCCACTGCTGATGATGAACTGAGTTTTAAACGTGGTGAAATCCTCAAGGTGAGTTGTTCTTAACAACCCCAAATTATGAAATATGTGACTAAATTTCCTTTTGTACGGCATGACAGTGGGCTGAGTTGAATGAGTCATCATCTTTGTTTGAGTCATCATTCACAGATCGTTTTACATGAACATACACAGCATTTCTTACCTTCAGATTGACAAATCGATTATGAAAGACCATGGAACAACTCGTGAATTACAACATAGGATACCTGACACAATTGTAACATGCCAATGATGCACTTGCTGTGGACGTCTGAGTCGTGTCCTGCCATGTTCAGTGCTAACTATATTAGCTTCCTCATCTCCCGCTCCCCATGTCGTCTCACCAAGTAATTAATATGTTGTATAACTGTACTTAAGTGCACTTTTATCTCAAGGGTTCACAACGCAATCTGATGTGACTGTCCCACTAGAGTTTTAAGAGAGAGGGCTTACTGCACAGCAGCGGCATAAAACCGGTTCATAACATTAAAACCAGGTCTTCAGCTGGTTCATGCATGCTACATGTACAGCTGCCTACCCTTGCACTCGTTCATCATCATCATTTTTAACCAACCAGTTGTTTGTTACCCCCCTACTATATGCGCATTGTGTGGGACTGTACCGGTACAAAGTCTTGCTTCTGCTGCTATACAGAAACTACACTGACTTTTGGTCTCAGATAAACTATTTCTACTGCTCCAGGCTTATTCAGAGCCTAAAATCCTTTGCGTCATCCTCCAGACATGATGGATATGTCTGAGATATTACATACGCAATTTTTCCTACACACCGCTTCTCTTTGGATTTAAGTGCAATCATCATAATCGCTCTGACTGGAGTCAAGGGGGTCACTTTGCGAAGGCAAAAGAGAAGAAAAATGAGAAAAAGTGTTATTCCTAGCTTGAGTAGAAGCCATTCTCTCTGCTCCTGTGATCAGTGTCAAAGATAAAGGTGCTCAGATTATCAGAGATTATCACTATCCAATTCAGAAACTGAATGTTTACAGTAGTACTGCAGTGGCTGAGAGTGCTACTGGAGCAGTAGTTGATTCCTCACAAAAGCTCAATCCGAAGGGGCTTGTTCTCCAGCTGGTAATTCAGTAGCATGCGAGACTGTTGTACAGCAGTTTGCATCAATGATCTTCTAATCTCCTGTATGTGTGTTGACTCTAAAGAGCAGCTGTCATGGATGAGAAGCTTGTGCTGGAGGATGGGTGCTGCCTCTCCCTGAATAAGTGACTTTGAGCAGGGACTTTTGAAAAGACTTCTTATGTCACCATGAAAGCCTCGAGGGGGGAGCGAGGCAGCTCAGGAAACACTGAACCAGTATTAAATTTGCATATCAGACCAGAGAGTGATGCCCATTTCCTGTGATTTTAACAAGCAGCTTTCTTTTTTTTGAAAGTTTCAGGTTGCCTACTAAATCTTATGGCCTGGTCGATGTGACTGCAAAATCTGCATTTTTGTGAAGACACGATTTAAGATGAGTTGCCTGAGAGTTTCAGTTCCACATTTAGAACAACGTTGCTATTTCATGATTTGCTTCACACCAGAAACGCTGGTTGTTAATTATAATGTAATAATACACTGGATTGAATCTCGGTCTGTCTGTCCGTACTATCTCTTTCTGCATAGTTTTAAAGCCGTTCCTACTTGAGTTGCACTAGTTTAGTGGTACTATATTAAAAATAATTACAACTCGAAGGCCGTGCACATGTGACTCAGAGAGGTGGGTTGGGTACAGTAAGTGCACAGTCCTAAAAGTCACCAAAATGCTTAGCAGTTTATTTTTGGACAGTGAATGAAGATTAAATGGGGAAAGAAACGCAGAACGCACGTTCCCTCTGGCGCCATCCACATTTCCTCAGAATCCTTTGCTGCTGTTTTCGCCCATCAGGCTATTTCACGTTCTGTGCAACGCTCATCCCCCAGTAAGATTCGACAACCTCCCTGCTTGATTGCTTTCATCTTCATCCTGCTTTCGTCTTTGTTTTCCTCTTGAGGGATTCATACATTATAATCATGTCTGAATGTGTTCTCGACAGGGACGAACAAGATGGGACGTGCTCCTGTCATTCACTGAAATGTGGCTCTAAACAGGCCGACTCATGTTACCATACTTAACATGTAGCGCTGGACTCAAATCATATTTGAAAGGTCTGCTGCAGTGTTTTAGATGCATGCGAGAACAAAACATACTTATTAGTCTGTGAAGGGAAATTCCTTCTTTGTGTTTTGACCCATCCACGCTGACTCGTTTTAGCTACAGCTGCCAAAAAATGAGTGACATCATTCTGCAGAGAAGTGAAGCAAAGTCCTCAGCTGGGTTTTTTTTGTGTGTCACATGACTAAAGGTCACCACACTCTTGGGTTTACAAAACCGATGCCTCGCCACTTGTCCACTGCCCCCCACGACTGGACAGCCAGTTTTGCATCACCATCACATATTTCAGCATCCTGGCTCAATTGAATGACGCTGACGAAGGCTCAGTACTCAGTCGTACCAGTACAATCTAGTGTCCTCAAAAGCACATCGCACCCGCTGCCGATGCTAAACTGGACAGGTCGGCTGGAAGTACAAAAGGTCCTTCTCATGAGAGAGACGTATTCAGACCGCGCTAATTTGAATGTCTCTGGCTTTCACCCGTTCTCAGTACCACTGGGAGATGGTGCTTGTTGGTTCTCCAGGCCGTCTGGTGTATAACACGGTTCTGTTTAGTTTTCGCTGCATTTAGCTGCTTTTCTTTCAGTCATACCATCACGCTTGTGTCACCAAGTACGGGTGTTTATTGCACAATAATGATCTGTTGTGCAGTTTTGTGTGTATTTTAGACATTCTCAATGCCTTCGTTAATCTGTGTTTGTTGTACTGGTATGAAGGGAGTTCAGTGTTGATTGCTGTTCTGAAATATCAGGCAGCTCCAGCACCGGCTTGACGCCTCACAGTGATTCTCCCTCATTTCAACTGCATTTAGAAAAAGTCTCTTTACGTAAGATTTCCCCTAATCATCTGCCATGGAGCGGACGAAAAGGTTGGATCAACCCAAGTTATCCTTGTGATAGATGTGTATTCTAAACACAGTTGTTAGAATAACGTACACTTGGGATGGGGTTGATTTCCGAGAAGGCAGATCTATGCAAAGAGACATTTATTCTTTTCTTAATCACCAGTAGTTTTATTTTGATCATTTCTTTTACGACATATATCAGCTCACACTTGGTTCAGCTGTTACTGCTTTCATTTATTCAAAATGAAGAATCTTAACACATCATAACACAGTTTTTGTGTTAGTAAAGATGGCATTTAGTAAACACTGTTTCACTGGGGCTATCGGCAATCGAACATTTTAATGTCAAAGCCAAGTATGGTTCCTAGCAAGCAATCGCCTGTTCTAGTTAGGTGTGTGGTTTCACTTAACACACATTACTTTTGCACCTTTTCAGTAGCACACATGGCTGTGGCTACTCGCTTCCTGTTTTATCTCTTAGAACCTGCACAAAGACACTTTGTTTATTAATCATGTATTTGTACAGCACCTTTCATACAACACATGAGATTAAAAAACTAAACAAGGTTGAAAAAAAGGTTAAAGCAAATTAAATTAAACTTAAAAAATCATTGAAAGACAACTATGAATAACATAACTTGAAATGAAATAATAATAATGAAATAAAACATTTTTTGCAGATGTGCAGGCAAACAAAACGCATGTGTGAAAAAGTAGGTTTGACAGTGTCAACATTTGTTGACTGTACAGGTTTCGCTGTATGATCTCCTATCATGCATTGATGAAAAAGGAGAAGGTCACACGCGGTTAAAAGAGGGTTTCGGGAAATCTAAAAGTGTATTGCTCTAATTTTGAAAGCTTCTTTGAGCTCTGAGATCAGTCATGAATTTGTGATATACTTTGATTCTTTTTTCTCCTAAACAATCAGCTTCTGTCTACAGGCAAAAATACATGGTCACGTGAACGTTGTTTGACCGCTTCAGGTTTTTATTTTTTTTTTTTAAGAAAAGCAAATATTTCTTGTTCTTTTTTGCTCATTTCCTGTTTCCTAAAGCAGGTAAAATGAGAAGCTGCCCACTTCAGCAGAGTCTGTCCGTTGCCCTGAGCACCGCGCACTTGTTCTCATTTCCTCCGTAAACAGATAAAGATTAGCCACCAATCAAATTAGTTCCCATCAACAGATCTTTGAAACCTGCTTCTGGAGCTGCTCCTCGGCCGTCTGCATTCTAGATTGAAGTTTAAGAAACTGTTAAGTCGTGTCACTTGTTAATGGGTTGATTCATAGGAAAATGGACTTGCTGTTCACTTGATTCTCCACTCATCTGAAAAACTTCTTCAGTTATTTGTGTGTATTTTTGCTCTAACCTATGCAGCAACAATTCTAAAAGCACCTCAGTCTTTGTGGAGCATTAATAGTGCATCAGTGTCTGACCAGGGAAATCAAACTTAGACATTGGTCCAACTCAGAGAACCCCGAGTTCAGACTCCAAGATGGCGTCAGTAGCTCAGTGTCATCTGTCAGTGTAAACGGTGTTTTTACTGTTTTAGGTCTGTCTTAGGTCTTTTGTTCATTTCAGTGACTTGTAGACACACAACTGTTTGATTTGTCAATGGGAATGTTGATACGGTGCCGTTGTACATGGAATACTGCACAATGTATTGTTTATCCGCTAAGAACCAGTGCAAGATTTTCTGATTTATTGTGTTGATGAAACTGGAGTGCAAACAACTCTTTTCATCTGAAAATGACATCACCACAGGTCACAAACTGGGCATCTGATACAATCGGAATGCACCATATAAGCAAGCAGATATTTGTACATTCAGAAATACAATATTGGTCAGAACCAAGATGTATCAATAAAGCCCAGAATCTCTGTGAAAGTTGTATGGTTTGTCCCAACATTTGAATGCCATGAAATTACCGTCAATGCAGACATTGACGGTAATGTCACAGCTTAGCTGTTTTCACATCCTGTTTGAGGTCGTCCAACCCCCAGCAACTTCCTGTGTCTCCACGGCCAACTCCTGCAACTCTTCATCTACCACACTGCAGCTCTGACTTTACACAGAAAAGCACAGTTGGAACAGGAGCAGGTCACATGCTTTCTTCAACACCTTTAGTCACCCTGACAGTCTCAGTATCACTTGCTCTCCATCGCTGCTGTTATCTTTGGGTTTGCTACAGTTTACATTTATATTGATAAGTTTTACCGTTTAGGCCCTCATCCCCACAATACCCCCTTCCATCCACCTGGCACTCCATAGAGGAGCTGTTATATCACATCACATGACCTGATACCACAAACGTCACTGACTCATATGTCAGTCAAATCCATTATCTGTGATTTCAAATGTGATTTCAAAAAGTCCCAGTTTAAACCAGCATTATGTTTCTGTGGGTTGAAGCAGCACTGCAGCTTAAAATACAGAGCTGAATGGTCAATAAATCCCGGCTATGTTGCTCGGTGCACAGTTCACCTGAGACTCACTTGAGATGCAGAGGCTCATAGTCATAGTCAAAGTGTGTGTGTTCCAATTGTGTACGAGCTAATCAGCAGACTAAATTTGTAATTGTTTCGTAATCTCTGGAGAGAGAAAACTTGGATAGGTGTGTTTTTCTGATGCTTGTCTTCCTGTGTTTAACCAGTGTGATCTTTGAAATGAAAGAAACACACAAACTATGCGAGGATCAACCATTTGTAAAATAGCATTGTTGCTACACAGCTTCATCTTCTTCTCCTGGTGGGTACATTTGGATGTTGACACTAACATGTTCAACTTCTCTGCTGCTGGATGTTATCCTGGTGTCACAGGAATTGGAATTTGGAATTACCAAATATGTGTGCAAATGTAGCAGTAATGTACAAGTATTACGATATAAATTACAATAAAATAGGAGTGTGAAGGTTGAATCAAAGTTTGTGCAATTTGTTGCTGATACCTCTCTATTTTTGCAACTGCTGCTGTCTGATGCCTCGATGGAAACAAAAGGAAATGAATATTTCAGTGATTGGAGGGCGGCATTCTCTCTCTCACCCTCTCAGAGGTTTGATTGGGCATCACAAATAAGGATTTAGCTTGCCAACCACAACAAATGGAGGACGATGCTGTCGACAGAATGAGATACAACTAGTTTGGCGGCTCTGAAGACGAGATGCCCTCATTTTGTATCATTTGCCTCTGGGGAGTTTCCTAAGCTGATCACAAGGAGCAGGGTTGTTCAAAGTGGTCTTTTTCTCTCCCTCTTGCTCTCCTGTTTTGTCTCACAATGTATGTTCCCCTCTCCTAGTTGTGCTGTTTGTTTTTAGGAGCTCACTGTTTTTTTCTCTTGTTTTCCACACGCCGCCTCCTGCCTCCTGCCTCTTTTCTTAGAGTCCTTCCCTTTGCAGCGCAGCAGTGAGTCAGAGAGCTGTAATTAGATCTCACTCCTTCTCATCTCCACATCGCTGCCCGCTGATGTGCTATGAGGACGCTGACATCTGTATTTAAACGTTTTCCTCTCATGTTTTTCATTCGCCACTCTGTCGGGTTTTCCCACTTGGTGAAACCTGCCAGTTGAGAGAACAGACGAAGCTCAGCGTGACCTGGACCTGTTGGTACCACTAAGCAGGTGACAGCTAGTCAACCTTTGGCTTCAGATCGAATGCTTTGCCTAATAGTCCGTTTCATCTACGGTTCGAGTTTGAGTCGTTTTCCGTGCCTCAAACAGGAAGTCCACCCACCGTCGTACGTCCATCTCAGACGATGGTCCGACTTTCAGGACCGAAGTTAAGATTGGACTATGGCGTCAGTCGCTCAGTATCATCTGTCAGTATCAACTCTGCTTTTACTGTAAGTCCAGTCTCTGCTTCACACATCCATATTTACTTTCTGGTTTTCTCAGCTCAGGTAGCTGTTGGACAGTGAAGTCAGCCGAGGAGATATACTTTTGAAACTGCGAGCTGTGTTTCACAATGGAGGCGGCCCGTGTGGTCACAGTCTCAAGCATTATTTAAATTACAAGCCTTCATTTACTGGAATCAATGTAATCTCTTATGTTGTTTTTTTTTTTGAGGCAGGCAGCTTAGTGCCTCCCGAACTGTGACCTGACCCCAGTCTGCTGCTACCCTGCTGGGAGGGAGGAGGTCACACTCATTTCAACTACTATTTTTTTATTTTTCGAAACAAAGCAAAAGCTTGTTTGTACAGATCGTCACACCAGGGGTGTGCTTTTAGATAAACGACTTGGGGGCAGGGGGGTGGTCCGTGTTTTCAATGAAGCCAGATTAAGAAAAAGATTGGTGCATTTCGATGAGTCTGGCTGATTTTGGAGGCACTTAAGCTGGATTTATGCTTCTGCATCGACCTGACTCAGACCCTGTGTCGTACCCTGCGCAGGCACCCTACGCCATCGTGAGTGTTTATACCTCTGCGCCTGTCTGTCTTCACTGTTGAATCACGCCACTTTTTTTTTCTTTTTGTTAGCTAGTTTTTCTTTATTTATACACCTCAGGCTGTATGCAGTCAGTTAGACACAGGAGCATATCAGGGTTTAATAACCTCTAATAACCTCTTGCAACTCACACTTCCTGTAGCTCCTCTCATGGAATCACTGATGGCGGCAAAAATCATCATAACAGCCGAATGTGTGTCCCCGAGGTGAGATCAGGTGCTACAAGTGTCCCTGCTGCCCGCCAGCATGTCAAAATAACATGCCTCAAATTTCAACTCCTGCAGGACGTCCACATATTTGGCACAGGCGCGGATACACTGCACAACAGTGATCTGCTCACAGTCCTCCTCAGCTTTCGGTGGTTTTGCTCAGACTGAGCTGAAGTCGCCATTCCCGATATCAGCTCTGGGCTCCTGACCTTTCTCATTACTGACAGTGTTTACCAGCGCGGTATTTTTTAATACGCTGACGTTTCCTTCGTGGGATTAGATCATCAGCATTGAGCCCCGATGCACAAATAGACAGCAGAGGGGGTCGTATCAGGCCCATTACAATTAGTGGCAGCCACAACAGGCCTCTGCCCTCTGAGGGTCTGATGAGGCTTTAGCTCGTCTCTCTTTCTCTCTGGCTGACCTGCCTCACGCTCAGATTAACTCACATTCCAGGGTAATCCCTGCTCTTGATTTATTTCAATCCCATGCAAACTGTGCAGACATGTGGTTTATTTAGCATCTTGTTTATTCTGACCACCTCCCTTATCGCCCTCATGCTCCACCTTCATCTCCAGCCAGCCAGTAGTGCACACCTCATGGTTTGCAAGAAAGATGTTCTCAGAAATAGTTTGTGAAAGTGGCCAAAAACAGGAATCTACAAATCACTTTATTGTCATCACAGATAGTTTAGCAGTCCATGTTAGGGAGATTTTTTTGTCATTCTTGTTTGAATGAACACATCGGAACACAAAATACCCTGACAATTTCTCCTTAAAGGCCCAACAATAGATATTGATTGCAATCTTCAATCACAATTTCCACAACAAAACAATTACTTAACATTCCTACATGGTAAACGGAGTTAATACTTGTGAAAGACGGGTGGAAGTTTACTATATTAATCTACCAATGTGAGTTTGTGGTCAGTGGCAGCTGTTGAGAAGATAATCCCTGGCATGGACCTCAGCTTCTCAAATAGAAACTCTTACAACTATTGTGTCTCAATCTGATTAAAATGACAAAAAAAAGAAAATCTTCAGAGAGTCAGAGGAAATTCAGCCACAGAAATGTAATGGCATAGATTTGCATTGGCTCACAGCGGAAAGCTCAGTGAGAAACATTGCTGTGGTCATCTCTCCTCGCAATGGTTTTTAAAAAACTGCCAGACAAGCAAATGTTACTTCTGCTTCTCCTCCTTTCAGTTTGAGGGCTACCAGATTATCCTGTCAGTATTTAACTTGAAAAGCTAATTGACAACTATTCAGCTTTATAGAACATGAAGAAAACCACTAACGTAGCTGTTAACTACACAAAATTATTGAACACATGCATAAACTGCAACCACAATATTGTTTGAAGCAAACTGATGACGCTAACTAACCAACAAGGTTATGGTGACAAGACTATTTGGTTTATGCTTCTGTGTCAAATCAGCGGCGTAGGGTCAGCGTCAACACATTTCCTACAGCAAAGGGTACGGCGTAGCTTGATGTGATGTGACTCTCCCAGCTCTCAGAGCGTCACTTGTGTGTTTGCAGAGAAAATAAAGATGATTTTGTTTTTTTAACCTGGAAAAGTGAACAAACAATTATGCGATGTTGTTGTTGTTCACTTTCAGTCACTATCACTTGAAATAATCAAAGACAAACACTGATATCAGAAAAAAAGAAACAGAGGTGAGATTCAAAATAGAACTATGACACAGAAATATAAACCCTCGTGCACGGTATGGTGCGGTCCATCTCAGTTCAGCTTTACCCCGGCTTTACACCGTCCGGTTGGTCCGTGAGCCGCGCTCCGTCAACTCTCACCGGATGTGTTTCCACTGCAGCGCAGCTCCGGTCCGTCAGTCACGAGACAGACAAGTTCCTGCGGTGAAAACACGTACATTCGCACGAAACTACATGTATGTGTCATAAATCCAGGAAGAATCAGTAGTGTCTCCAGGTGGAGAAGCAGAGGAGAGTCAGACTTGCTTGTGTTTTGTGCTTTTACCATGGGGAAGTAGCTTGTTAGTAAATAAATACTCTTAATAAATGTACTGTGTTGAAAGTACTGATGTAATAGTGTGAAATACAATTTGGTGTCAACATCGAGCTTTTTATTCTGAAAAGTAACCGGATGTTTTATTCTGTTTCTGCGTTGATTTTCCTGTCCCGTTCGATGGATTCTGTGTGAAATTGCTGCGTCTCTGCGTATCTTTGACGCAGCTGGGACGGAGCGGAGACGCAACGCAGGCAGTGGGGGTTGACACATTGACTAGAGTGGAAACATATCTGGTGCCATCCGGTGCCGTGCCGGAGACGGACCGCAGACGCATTCGGTGTAAAGTTGGGGTTAGTCTCAAAGAAATTAAAGTTTGCGTTAATATGACTGGATTTCTTTTGGAGGGCGAAAATGAAATGAAGCAGAACTCATACTGTTAAATATATGGGCCCAGTGACTTTTCTTCAGGTCACACTGTTGTCGACGTGTTACATTACACAAAGCACATAGTCATTGTGTGTAGTTTGTACATAACGACCTCTCCAACTGCAACGAAGAGGTCACACAGATTTCAACTGCTGGAAAACAAATTGAACCAGGAAAACAAGTGTATTGTTGTTTATTATTCCCCCGGATACAATTACATGTTCATTCAGGTACCAGTTTCGATTTCTAGCAGAAAACCAAAAAGCTAAGTCGAGCCGAGTCGGAACCACTTTGAGGAAAAAGGAGCGTTTAAAGAAGCTGTATCACTGGCTGTTTCCTTCTTATAATATACAGTACAAGAACACATTCTACACTCTGTTTTTGCTGATTTTCTGTTTTTGAAGCTTTGCCTTTGGCATTTCCATGACTAAACACACACACACATGCGCGCGCGCACACCCCAGCAGGCTGTGTGGTGAGCTTGATTTCTTGGATCCGTTCAGCTGCAGCAGACACAGATCAAGTAAGTCGGTCACTCACACCGTCACATGCAGCTCATGACCTTGAGCCCACGGCGGTGTCGTTTCTTGAAAATCTGCTTTCCCTGTGACTCTCAAGTTTGTGTGACAAGGCACATAATTATTTCAGAATGTGTTTATTTGGCTGAGGTGTACGTTAAACGGGGGAGGGGTTGTGCTGGTAAGAGGAGAGGGAAGTTGTCTATTCGTTTGAATCACTTCAGTACAGCCGGGGTTCAACATGAATTATTAGTTTTTGATAGTTTACTTTATATTTGGCTGATAGTTACTTGAAATGTGCATGTTTCACTTTTTTTACACCACATGCCTTATCAGGTAGTAGTTGTAGTGATCGTATTAATAGTACAATCAGACAAGCGTGGAGCCCTGAATGAAGCAGAGGACAGTGAGTCAGTAACGTAGTTCTGATCAGTCTGTCCTTGTGTGTGCTGGTTCTTAAGGTCATCTTTGTGTGTGAGTCAACACGCGGCTCCAGGCTGCCACACTTTGTTCTTGTATTAAAACACTGGACCCTGATGAAGATTTCCATGAATATTTATGTCCACTGGGTTACACAGATGATTTCCCACCAACTTCCACTCATATTTGGCCTCCAGCGCTGGAGTTTGTTCTAGGTCTGCAGCCAGAGACCGCTGGAGCTCACTGAAGGAGAGAACCCCCCCAATGTGTAGAGGACTGGTGTGACAGCTGTTTGTCACTGACATTCTAAGGAAGGACAAGGACATAAAGGTTTGATGTTAATGCAGTAGACGGGTAAAGAAAGCATTGGGTTTGAGGTTTTCTGTTTGCTGGTGACATGTGCCTGCATGAGCCCAAGAGATTGTCTGAATTATGCGGATGAGACGTGATCAGAGGAAGCTATGCTGTTCTAACGACAAAGGCCGAGTCATTGTTCAGTACAGGATCCATGTTGACTTTGAATCAGCTTTGGAAAGTCTCACACAGTGACAGCTGAGGTGTGTGTACCGGTGATGTTTCTGGTCTCTAATGGAAATGAGACAACGTAAGTGGTGATTAGAAAAACACTGCCATGAGGTGGAGGTGGAAGTCTTTGACCTCACACACAGAGGTCCACATTGATTCTGACATGACCCGCGGATGGCAGCATGTATCCCCCAGCTGTCGCTGTGTCCCTGACGTGACCTGATTCTAATAGGTCCAGTCTGGTCTGTACTTTAATCATCATAAGCTCAATGAACCCGTTGCTGTGCTGTTCGTTCTGTAAATATGTGCCAAGCAGTTATCCAACATGAATTACAGCTGCAGAAAACTGAGTTGAGTTCCTCACAGTGAAACAGACAAAGCCGACTGGTTACCATTGGTTACCGACATCAATTAACCTTTTTTCTTTCTCTCAACACCAGGTATTAAATGAAGAGTGTGACCAGAATTGGTACAAGGCTGAGCTAAATGGAAAAGACGGCTTTATCCCCAAGAATTACATCGAGATGAAAGCTCATCCGTGAGTATTTTTTGGATCTATGTTTTTTTTAACCAAAGAAGCAACAGGAGCTGGCTGACTCGACCTCAACATTACATTTCTGAATTCCGTCGATCCACTGCTCCATCACTCTGATCCCCTTCAGCCTGATCTATACCTCTGCATTGAATATAGCTGCCTTATGGCCTACGCCCCTATTAGCGTTTATACTCGCTCTGCAGCAAAACACCAGTCACCAGTGTCTTTCTTTGTTTACTTACTACAAGGACCAGCGAGTGAAAGTCAGCACAACTTGTTACCATCACAACAAGAGGAGCAGAAGATTTTCTGTGCACAAATTGCCTTTGATTGACAGGGACGGTTGTAATTTCAGAACCACCCCGAGTCCCGGGAAAGTCATGTGATGCAACCAAGCCTTCCAATCAGTCACCACGACACGTAGTTACATTTCCGGAGGGGTGCACGTCAGGGGTCGTCTAGGATATGGCCTGAGGCCAAGGGCAGCCTGGGGTACAGAGAACAGTGCATGGTGTGGTGGAGGCAGATTGATGATCCTGCACCTGCTGAATTGCTGACAGCCCATTTGTCTACATTCCATCTGCTTTACGCGTTGGTTTGGTTTCTGCATCTTTATGTCCTGTTGCTATTTTGTTTATCCTGCGACGCAGCATGCCGTAGCTGTGTGGATCTTTGCAAACAAACTGACTGTGCATGTACTGTGCTCCAGGCCTCCTGCTCTTAATTAAGTATTGACCTTGTCATTGCTGTGCGATCAAATGTACCTTCTCCCCAAGAGGCTTTTGATTCTATTGGACTTGTTGTTGCTATTGTTATTGTTTCCTCTCTCCGCTGTGTACCAAGAGTAATTATTATTAGGGAACTAGCTCATCCTTACCACCAAGCCTTTGATAAACATAAGGACAACGCTCTTATTTTAGTTTTAGAGGCAGAAATGGGAAATGTGTCACTGTGCAGGCTGAACTTTTTCCCATCTTATACCAGTATAAATTTTTAAGCACCTCAATCATCTTTTGATCCAGAACAATCTATTCATATATGTATAGTACATACTGTATGTAGCGTAAATATTATAATTGATAAATAATAATATCCATTTAAAAATGTGGTTTCTTGCCCGGTCAAAGTCAGATTTGTTCTTTTTTTATTTTTAATTTTTTTTAAATCCTGGCACTGCAGTTAGTTTGTGTTTTGTTTTCTCGTGGAGGTTTTACAGACCCACCCACCCCCAACAATTTGGCATTTGCTAGAACCTGACGAATCACGCATGTGCATGTGAAATACCCTAACAGATTCAGAATCCCCACTTGAGCACATTGTCATTGTCCGTGGACGTTCCCAAGGGTCCTGGAACCTCTGGAACATGTCTTTCTTATGTGTTTGATGTTCTCCGTGGCCTGGAGAACGAGACCCATCTAGAAAGATGGAGGTTCTGCAAGGAGCAGCAGGCCTTCCCCACTCAATGGTGCAGATCAAAATATCCCTGTTCACAGCTGGATAGCTCTGTGGCCAATCAGATCAACAAATAAGATGACGTCATCAGAGAAACTAGTCAGTGTCAACAGGAAACAAGTTGGACGTTTCTTTCAAACGACTCTTCATAAGCCTGTGTCTAGAACCTCTGTACGTGGCTCTGAGTCTGTCTACATTAGATCACGCTGATGTGATTGGTTGCCCAGATTTTTTGTCCGTAGTTAATGAGCTCCAGCAGCTCATTGCTAGAACCACCTGCAGAGCAAATCTAGATCTGCTGGCGGTACGTTTGGACTGGTAACTTCACCAAACCTGCTTCCTGGAACGGAACGTATCCCTCGTCACCTTTGCTTGAATGCCAGCCTCCCTCCACCAGTCAGTTCCTACAAATGTGGAGCCGCTCATCACCAGGAGCCCACAGCTGGTCTGCACAGGAAGATGCAAATCACTTAGTCTGTTTGTTTCCTGCACACTCAGCCAGCGCTTTGCTGTGTTTCAGTCTGAGCGAGCAGTCGAAGCCGTTGATGTTCGTCACCTCGTGTCCCATCCGTCCCTGGAAACCAGAGGATTTGCCCATTTCATTATTGATTTTCTCCTCCGTGTAGAGATGTCATGTTTTGGCTGAGTCTACTTTTCAATTATTAAAGCTAGTAAAGAGCTTTGTCTTCCATTAGTCTGGTCCTCGTCTGTCCATCTCTGTCGCTCTGACGCCTTCCTCCTGTCATCACTTTGCACTTATTGATTCATTTTACGCATGTTAAAGAAAACACCAAGTCAGACAAAAGGAAAACTGAAATAGCTGCCCATCACATTCAAAAATGCTGAATAAATAATAATGTCAATGTGTGTTGATGTAAAACCAATGGTGCTGCAGCACCCTGAAAGCACCAGAAACCAGGTCGATGCTTCACCTTCTCACCGGTTTTTCTTCACATTGACCTTTTCCAGGTGGTTCTTTGGGAAGATTCCCCGCGCCAAAGCAGAGGAGATGCTGAACAAACAAAGGCACGACGGAGCTTTTCTCATCAGAGAAAGTGAGAGCGCACCGGGGGACTTCTCACTCTCCGTCAAGTGAGTGATTTATGCCGTCCACTCTGACGTGTTCATGTAACTAACGTATTTAATCACGAATGTGAATGTTTTCCACTGTGGCTGAATGTGCACCATGCTGTTTGACACTCTGCAGGTTTGGGAACGACGTGCAGCACTTCAAGGTTCTTCGTGATGGCGCTGGAAAGTATTTTTTGTGGGTGGTAAAGTTTAATTCGCTCAACGAGCTGGTGGACTACCACCGCTCCACCTCAGTGTCCCGCAACCAGCAGATCTTTCTGCGAGACATCGAGCAGGTTCCTCAGGTGAGAAACTCGTTCCTCCGGCTGCCACTGGACACCTGGACACTCACATTCACAACCAGTTCATCTAATGTGCACGAGAAAACGCACACACCCATGAGGAGAACCGACTCCACACACAAGTGCTCTGATCCTGCTTTATTTTTCATTCGTCGTCTTCCACTTACTCGGTTTAGCTCCCTTTTTTACACCAGTTTTCTATTATTTTTTTTTTTTACATCATTCTGCTGACCTGTGTCCAGAATGATGCACATAAACACCCAGATGCCCACAGAGGGAGCATGATGACTCCACACTAAGATGAATTCAATTTGTGTTTTTTCTTATCTTCTACACACACATTCATCTCCATCCCTCATTCCTTTCATATTTAGGAAAAGGACAAGTCTAACATGAACAGACACGTTCACATCCTTGTTCCATTTACAGTCACTAGTTAACCTACGACAGCTTCTGGAGGTGGGAGGCAGTAGTAGTAGTCCTAATGTATTAAGTATTTACAGCCTGGAATCAGCCCTGTGTTTTGTCCCATGTTCATGTTAATAACTGAGTGTTCGTGCTTGCCGGAGCTGAGGAACGTTCCAGCGCTGCCAGAGCGTCACTTTTTTTCCCCTGATCTTGTCGTCTGTTTGTTTCTAACAGCATCCCACGTACGTGCAGGCGCTCTTTGACTTTGACCCCCAGGAGGAAGGAGAGCTGGGGTTCCGACGCGGCGACTTCATCCAGGTGCTGGACAACTCCGACCCCAACTGGTGGAAAGGCGGCTGCCACGGCCAAACGGGAATGTTCCCCCGCAACTACGTCACACCCGTCAATCGGAACATGTAAAACAGTCAGACCATGTAAAGAACAACCACCACAAAAAAACCCAACCACCATCATGGTTCTTGATGTCATCTGCCCCGCCCCCACTCCACCCCATCCAATCACCCACACCCACCCAACCATCTTCGCCATCCCACGATAAGAGGAGCAGACAGGAAGAGAGCTGTGAGCGAGCTGCGTTGGCCGCAGCGAGCGAAGCGACTGTTCCGTGCACTGAGAATGTTTTACCTTCCTCCTGACGCCTCCGAGTCCATCGACGCCTCTGAGGGAAATCATAGTGCACCAACCAATGAAGATAATCGATCGGTTCCCGCAGCCGCTTCTGTCTTCTCCTTTACTTCTTAACATTCTGCCTTTCTTTTTCTTTCTATTTTTTTTTCTTCCTTTGTTCCATTTTGCCGCATGTTGTTTTTAGTCACCTCAATGAAAATGCCTACCAATTAAAAAAGATCCTTACTCTGTTTTAAAAGGAGAAAAAAGAAGAAGAAAAATCCCAAAAAGAAATGGTTTTAAAAATTGTACAAAAAAAGAAGAGGAAAAAAATCGCCATCTGCAGCAAAGTTCCATGTCGAAGATCATTGGCACGGGAACGTTGTACATCAGCCGCCGGCTGTATAAATAAATCAACTATAGAGAGAATCCATTTTTTAAGAATATATATTATATATTTGTATGTTTGTCTGTATTGCCGCTCATCACACAGTGTATTTTTTTTTCCATTTGTAAATTATGTTCAGTCTTTTTTCGTTAGTCTGGATTAAGACAAAGTAGCTCTAGAATGTGCTGAGTCGTTTCCTCTCCTGTTCTTCTGGATGTTTCCGAGGGCTCTCAGATCCAACAGCGCCATATTCGAGGGGTCATCAGTTCCGTTCACAAATGTTTTTTTTTTTCTCTTGTAAAACAAAAAAACTTTCTGAGAAGAAACAAAACCAGCGCCTGGAAGCAAAAGCAGCGTGTGCAGCCGCCATGACGGCTGACCCACTCGTTTGCGTGTATTTATTGCAGCTGTTGTAACCGGGGCGCTGAATGTAGCTGACTGAGTCCATAGACATTAACATGAGGGAAGCAAAGGTTGGAGAACTGAACTACACAAACCTCGCAAGAGATTTCACAAAAAGAGACAATGCTGACGCAGCGAATGATGTCGACATTGGTTGAAGAGTGAGAACCTCTGACAGACATGTTCAGGTAGCTGGCGAACGTATTTTCCAAAACATTTACAGACACACGTGTCGTCGCTCCGCCTGCACGTAGCAAAGAGGTCGACTGGACGATCACAGGTTTCCGAAACAGTTGAGAGATCAGCTTCAATGATGTTTTTCTTTACTTTATCCGACGTGGCGTGTTGTTAAGCACTTTTTGTTTAGGTTTGATTTCAGGTCTGGTCCAGTGTGTGTGTTTGTGTCTGTTCTGTTTTCTCGTTCTCTCTGGATAGTGCCTTTCTCTCTGGTGTTTCAGTGTCTCTGACCTGCTACTTTGAGCCCCTGTGGTTTTTCTGGGGTCTGCCAGTTCCACAGTGAGAAACAGTGTACAGAATCCAACCGGCCCCCTCCCCTCCCGCCCCCTCATCAACCCACCTCCACCTTCGATGTCACCAACATGGAACTCTTCTTATTTAAGTGTCTCTTGCCTCGTCTTACCTAATGCAACTGTTTGTTTTGGCTCTTTTTTTATTTGCATTTTTTTGTTTGTTTCTTGTTTTCAATTAATAAAATGCAATTATTACAAAAACTGTGAATCATTTATGTGGTCTGTGTCTGAAGAGGGTCAGCTGACACAAATCATCGGGATCATCAGTCTTCAGTTGGTTGTTGAATGAAAGGCATACACAGGAGGTGAAACCACGAGCACCAAGTTTGTTTGTTATATGTTCATAAACTTCAAACCATGAGATACTAAAATTAAAAAATTTGTAGGTTTGTTGTGAAGTTTCATTTTTCCAGGTTGAGTGCTGGAGGTCAAACGAGTTCATCCTGAAATGTGGAAAACTGCAGACTGAATTCAATCATGAGACAAGACATTTGGTTGGATTTCTGTCAGTTTCTATGAAAATAGCTGGAGGAATGAGTTAAAAAGTTACATTACTTGAGACGTGTAATCAGATTACTTATGTAAATTTCAATGATTTTAATTTTAATTTTAACATCTTGTTTTGTCCTGATTTAGTTTCAGAGTGAATGACGACGTTCATGTGGTTTTACAGCAGTTTGACAGTATCGGTGTTGTTGTTGCTGGAGGTTCAAACACTGACACGTGTCAAACACTGACACTTGTCAACACACAGCTGAGAACATTCAACATTTAGATAACTTATCAAATGTCATTAGTTACATCACTTTGATCAAGTCATTGAAATAACCACACTACTGTCATTGTAACCAGTTCCGTTTCTGAAGGAACTTTTCAAATGTCAGGTCAAATAGTGCAGCACCTGATCTTATAGACAGATAGATAGATACTTAATTAATCTCCAAGAGAAATTCACATTGACATTCAGATTCACATCACACACACATATACTTATCACACTGATCCTCCTTAGTGTGTGTGTGTGTGTGTGTGAGAGAGAGAGAGAGAGAGAGAGAGACATGTTGGCTTAAATACGTTTTTTAATTCCCTATTTACTGGAGGAGGAAGTGCAGGATCAACATGCATATGGCCTTTGATGGAATTGGTCCTTGACATCTGAGCCAGATGACCACACAATTTAATCTGTGTGTATTTAAAAAAACACATTTTTAAAAAATATTTTTCCCTGAAAGCAAAAAGTATTCTTCTAAAGGCCAGAGACGCTCAGAGGATTTAACTTCACAGCACCCATTTCATTATGACAGCTACCAGGAGTTGTGTGTGTGTGTGTGTGTGTGTGTTTAGGTCACTTGATCTGAAGCTGCAGTGAAGAGGAACCTGAGGATTATTTTGTTTCAGCAGCAGCATGTTACGTACGGTCTGCTGACACAGTCTGCTCTACATTGGAACATGTTCAGCACTCGGAGCAACACTTTGCTCTCCATCCTGCCTGTTCCTCCTCTACGTACGACCTTTGAGCCTCCAGCTGCCTCCATCTGTCAGTGCTGCTCGTCCTCATTTCCTCGTCTGCACTTATTCTCTGTATGAAAGACATGAGCTGCTCCAGTGCTTCTATTCAAACCATCACATCCAGGCAGAGCTGGAACATTCCTGTGGAACTGGAGTTCATCTCAGTCACACGTTCCTGTTCAGAATAGAGCAGGAGTGAAACTGTCAGAGAAAATTCAGTTTGGACTTGTTTGTAAATATTGTTCTCAGTGTGTGTGTGTGTGTGTGTGTGTGTGTGGCTTCCACCAGCTAGTGTGAATCAGTTCATTTTATTTCAGGGGGAACTTTGTGAATGTGAGTGTAAATGTATGAACGGGAGCTTTCACCATTAAGGTAGAAAAGAATTTACCATTTACTCCTTCAACATAACAAATAACATCCTCATGTGTTCATTCACCTCCCCTGTCTGTCAAAGCGTCTGCAGGATGTTGAACCAGGCTTCAGGAGTTTTGCCTTGTGGCTGCAGTGGTCAACAATGGTCATGACAGCATGTTTTTTTTTTTAAAAAAAAAAAAGCTCACTGCTTTGCTCCATTTTGACATTTTAAGATGATTTGAGGATTAGCATGTGAGAAAAAAATGTTACGTGTTGAGCTGAGAAGATTATTATCAGTGTGTTGAACAAGTTATGTCTTCTCGTGTGTTTTCTCTTCAGTCCAGACAAACACAAGCGTGGACATACCGGTAGATGACCATAGACGACTCAGCAGACTGTTGGCAGTGACATGTTTCACACACTTGCATCTTCAGATTGTGTTTTTATCGCTGTCAGAGGTCACAGGATCAACTGGGGTCACAGAGCTGCTGTGCCGTTAGGAACTAGTTCCATGTGACATATTTTAACTACAAAACAAGCTGTACTCAGTCATGTTCTTGAGACAGATGTGAAATAAAATTACTGATGTAAATATTCACCAGTATAATTACTTCTGAATAATTTCTTCAAAAACCTTGTCTATATTGTTAATATTGTGTTCTTAGTGATGTTAATTGATGTGTTGAAGGAATTTGACAGTAATTTTTTTATGCTTTTCGACCTTAATGGTTAAAAGTTTCCATTCACACTCACGAAGTTCCCTCCCGGATAAAGTGAAACACTTCTGAAACACTTCACTCTTCTGATTCACACCAGCTGGTGGAGGCCACATACACACACACACACTTACAGAGGAGAAATGTGTTTTTCTGCGTCTTGCTCAAGACACCTGGAGGAGCCGGGATTCAAACTGGCGGCCTGTGCGTGGATGAATGGACCCACATGTGAGAACATTCATTCAACATTTACAAAACAACCCAAATGGAATAAGTTACATCCCTTAGAAAAAGTCATTTTAAATTGTCAATCACATTTCCAAAGGAACGTTCAGACACTAGAACTGTTGGAAATACAATTATTCATTGTTAGTTTGCAGCTGAAAACAAAAGGGTTATTCTGTTCATGTAACATATGAAATCATGAACCCGTGGAAACTATCTGTGTCCCCATGTGGGTGTGTGATACGTGATATCAGATCACTCCACTCACTGCGATGAGCTTTTATCTAACATGCAAAGGTGCAGACTTTCCACTCTGACAGGTGCATGAGAATAGAACAGAATAGAATAGAACAGAATGGAGAAAACATGTACAAAGACACAATTCACACTGCTGCTTGTGCAAACACAAGAAAATAACATGTGTTAAATATGTATTAAATAAAAGAAAGAATTAAAACTGGCTAGAACAGCAGTGGAGCCGTTTCACAGGAATGTCTCTGTTTTATCAGCATTTCTAAACACACAAAGTAACTTGACTACTCCGGGCAGCACAAAGCATGAAGAGCTTTTCCTGCTGCACAGAAACACAACTGCACAAGTGTTGAAACTCTCAAATCGGCATCAGAAGAAACAAAGACAGTTGATGGAAACCGGCAAACTGACCATGATGCTGAGGCTGAGACAAGTTCTCTGTTACTGCCCCCTGCTGGCTGAGCTCTGCTTCACAACACATGGAGACGTTCGATCTGTGTGTTTGGCACCTGTTAGTTAGTTTGACATATATTCTTAAATTATAATCCTCACATTGCACACATTTTTTGTGTGTACACAGTATAATATAATATAGTAGATTTGAAAAAAGTAGAATACATAGCTCCCACTGAATATAATTATAAGCAATAACGAAGGCAGTGAGGTGACCAGTATAAATTATTAAAGATGGCGGTTGTAACAAAGAAATATTATAATACATGTGTGTAGGATGATGCAAGTCTTCAACGTTAAGTTGAACATAAAATTGATGTTTAACAGAGGTCAAATGTGTCTGTCAGACTGAAACTTGCTGTGAAACAGTTCAGATCAGTCGAGTCCTTAAATTCAATGAGACGTCACAACACCCCCTGCTGGTCTCCTATGGAATCACACCCAGCTGATTGTCCTCCAGGTCCAACCCCGGGGGGACCCATCGACATGAAAATGTTAAATTAAAATGGAATATATACGTGTATGTACACATAACGATGAATGTTGCCTATTTTAAATATGTATGAAAAGTGATAGATTAATAAAGGTGTGCTTGACCTATTGACTGAAACGCTGAAACAGAGATAGATGCTTTAAGAGAAATAGAGATAATAAATAGAGTAGATACATTCGGTGTAACATAATATCTAGACCATATAACATAAGAGTTACTTTACTGATCCCTTAAGAGGATGGCAGTTAGCATAATATAATTTGGTGTTTGGCAATCTGCAGCAGCAGTTTGTAACTTTTCTTTCTTTCTTTTGTAATAGTTTGCCACTGTGAGCATGAGTCGACAGAGGATTCGGAGTTGGAACCGTCGACACTGAAACGGGTGTTTCGGTTCTGGTTGCCACGGTGCTGCACGGAGGAAGCACGTGACCCGCGCGAGGGCCTGCTGCTGTTTGCTCAGCCACAGAGGCAGAAAGAAAGATGGCGGCAGCAGGCGAACCCGAACGGGACGCCGGGCTAACATTCTGAGCTTTCCTAACCGAAAACACTCGGGGGCTCCGCCGGGGTGACCACACCGTGCGAGTCCCCAGCGTCGCAGCTGCGTGGCGGTGCCGCGTTCACTCGCGTCTGCGTCGGCTAAGTGAACGCAAACACTGGGATTGTACAAATAATAGATTTTCGCTCATGATGAGAGGGAAAAGAGGCAGGCCGCCCAAACCGCTACCAGCCGAGGAGCCGTCCCCGGCCGCGGTCCGGGGCTTGCGACCGAGGAGGAACCTGAAGGCCCGGACAAGAGACAGCGGGGATGAGGACGTCGAGAGCCCCGTGCGGGAACCCACCAAGCCGGGCAGAAAAAGGAAGCGGGGATCGGTCGGTTCTACGCGAGGCAGAGGACGGGGGAGAGGTGGCGGCGGAGCAGGCAGGGGAGGCAGAGGGGGACGCGGAGGAAGGCGGTCGGCTGTGCCCAAAACGGTGGTTTACGACGACCATGAGAGCGACGAGGACGACGACGCTGTCAGCTTCAAGTCCGAGGAGGACGAGTGTGTTGAGGAGGAAGCTCCGTCCGAGGAGGACGAGGCCCTCCGAGAGGAGTCGGACTGCCTGGAGGAGGATGGGCTGCTGGACGAGGAGGATGAGGAGGATGCCAGCTGCTGCTCAGAGAGCAGCTTTCGGAGTCACAGCACACACGCCAGCACCCCTGGTAATTGAACGGCTCGACCTGCACCCACAATGTGGGCTGGAAAAACAGCAGGCTTCTGTGCTACTGGATGTTTTGAACAAGTGCAAAAACAAGAAGGTTATTGTTCAAAATGGAGTATGCACACGGTGTTGATCGCAGGCCGCAGTTCCAACGATACGATACGGCAGGTGGATGCAGTCTGACCTGGCTGCCATCAGTCTGTCACCGTATCGCGAAACACAGTTTTAATCCCAAACCGCTAGACCACACACGTATGTAATGAAAAAGATCAATTGCCAAAAGCTCCAAACAGTATTTCTTTGCATAAGACCATAACTTAGCTGCTAATGTGCTAACGTTAGCAAGCAGCACTGTTAGCTCCTGTAGCCTGATGTCTGCCATTGTCAACAGACCGTGTTTGACAAGAGCTGTAACACTTTATTTCCCACACACCACACTGCCCATGTGAGTAATAATCTTTCGACATGCCATTATTGTTAAAGTGGATGAACTTATTTAGCCACGTAACTGGCTAGGCTAACTTTTCTGTCACTTTGCTATGTGTAGTTTGAGTTCTCTGTAATTCGTCGCTCCAAACTACTGCAAACAAAGACAGGTTGTGTGCGTTTACTGTGTCATTTCTAACTATACTGGTAAATATATGTGAAATAACATTTGCAAACAGTAGGACAGAGTATTACTCGACATACAGGTAGCTGAGAACGACACTGGCCATGTGTTTCCGGCGCCTCAGCTCAATTAGCATTCTGACTAACTTCGTCTGAAACTACACTTGAAATTAAGATCTCATATTATGGTTCTAAATACACATTGTCTACAATTGGGGAGGGTCTTGTAAAAGCAACAGAAAGCTAAATTTTGAACTTATGAACTGAATGTTTGTCTCTTCACAAAGTCTGGGTGAAATTGAAACAAATGTGTTATTGCTAAAAACTAGGAAACAGATTGTGCCAATATTTCTTTCACAGTGACCGTATAACTACAGCTGCTAATATAAATCATTATTCACTATTTCCTCTATTTGCTAGTTTGTCTGGATTGAACAGTTTGCTAACACCACTGTTTGTCCCGCAGGAAAGAAACGGGCGCGGGCTCCCCGACCTCGCACCCCCATCCTGGAGGAGAAGAACATTCCCTCTCTTGAGCTGCCCAAGACCTCTGAGGACCTCCTGGTGCCTAATGAAGAACTGCTCAACGCCACCTCCATATACGAGGTGTTAAGGAACTTTAGCACAGTGCTGCGTCTCTCCCCGTTCCGCTTTGAGGACTTCTGTGCCGCGCTGGTCGGTCAGGAGCAATGCACTTTAATCGCAGAGACCCACATTTCCCTGTTGAAGGCCATTCTACGTGAGGAAGATTCCTCCAACACAACCTTTGGCCCTGCCGATCTCAAGGACAGTGTCAACTCCACTCTTTACTTTATTGATGGCATGACTTGGCCGGAGGTGTTGCGAGCATATTGTGAAAGTGACAGAGAGTACCAGCACGTGCTGCCGCACCTGGAGGTGGATGAGTATCCGTATGGCCCCCTGGAAAGTAAAATAAAGGTGCTGCAGTTCTTGGTGAACCAGTTTCTCACCACCAACCTCGCTCGAGAAGAGCTGATGTCTGATGGCGTTATGCAGTATGACGACCACTGCCGTGTGTGTCACCGCCTAGGTGATCTGCTGTGCTGTGAGACCTGCTCAGCAGTTTACCATTTGGAGTGTGTGAAACCACCTTTACAGGAGGTTCCCGAGGATGAGTGGCAGTGTGAGATTTGCGTGGCACACAAGGTGCCTGGTGTCACAGACTGCGTGTCTGAGGCGCAGAAGAACAGACCCTATATCCGCCAGGAGCCAATTGGATACGACCGCCACCAGAGGAAATACTGGTTCCTTAACAGAAGGATTATTGTGTAAGTTAGGGCTCTTGCTGGCTTTACTCGTTTCAATGCATGTACAGAGGAAATGGTGGTCTAGTGGTTAGCATTCTTGCTTCATAGAGAGAAGGTCCCTGGATCAATTCTGGATTTGGCGATTTTTCAATGTTGAGTTCTCATGCTCTCCCTGTGTATGTGTGGGTTCTCAGCTACCTCCCACTTCCAGGGTTTTTCCCTGACATTCACCTGTTGACAGTTGCTACTGTGAGAGTAGGGGAAAATTGAATGAGTTTATGTAAAAACAATCCAAGTCAATACTTCCATCACTCTCAAACTGAGTTGAGTTCGTTGAGTACTGTTATTAGCCTTTTCCGGGGTATCTGTGTTTTTCGTTGTTTACTTATGATAGAGAGTGAAGCAAGTGAAAATGAGCGGATCTTGTTACTGCAGCAACTCCAAAAAGATCGCCATAATATTCTGCTCAATTTCCTTGTCAGAAACTGCCTCTATTTTCTCAGCAAACACAAAAATGACGCTCACAGAGAGCTGGCAAAGTCACGTGACACAAACAGTTCAATCACAGTTGTTGCAGTCTGCAGGAGTCTGGGGAGGTCGATGTAGTCGCAAAGCGACAGACATATTATCGGGATAAGGAAGACAAAACACATTAATCACAGTGCAGTGTATCATTGTTGGAATGTGCTGACCCACATGTTGAGTTTGCCTAGTGCGTCCTGCCACCAGATGTTGGGTATGTAACCACAAACTGTCCAGCATGTAGACATTTCTACCTATGATTACAAATACTGCAGGAGGACATCTCCCATCAGGAACCGATCTGCTCATTATGCTCGTGGTGCTGTGTCCAGACATTTCGTAACAAACAGAAGAACAAAGATGGACCCAGATCGAGTTGTCAGCTGATTGACTGTCCCTCCAGACTGATGAGCAGTTTTTTATTGGACAGAGAGATACAATCTCAGTTTAGGTAGCAACAATGCATGAAAGAATACTTCTACCTGTACAAACTGGGGGATACAATATGTTGCCCTGGCAACTGCTGGAGCAGGTTAGATTTGAGACACAATCAGAACAGATAAAACTGCCCACTGACATTTCTTTGGATTAAAAAATGCTGCAGACCTCAGTGTGAATATTTTTACACTGAGTATTTTAATAAGCCATGTAGAGTGGATGAGCAGTGTTATAAGACTGTACGATGACACCGACTGTGTGTATCAGTCTGTGTTGTTGGATTTTAGTTTTCACAGTTCCCACCACAGGTGAACCAGGCATGTTGTATCCCGCCCTCAGTGAACCTTGTTGATATTTACACTTTCACCCTCGATCATATTACCAAGCATTTTAAAGAGCTCTGAGCTGACAAGTTGCAGTAAAGACCTGTGTGTAAGTGCTTTTTTGAAGTCGTATTAGCTGCGGACAGGAAGTTACAAACACCCTACTTAGCTCTGATCTGATTTGTAACAGAGTTCAGAATCCAAGATGGCGTGACTAGCACAGTATTATCTGTCAGTATAAACTGTTTTGACTGTTTTTGTGTCACTTTGGTCTTTTGTTCCATTACAATGACTCGTACACCCACAGCTGTTTGATTTGTCTTCAGTAGGAATGTTGTTACGTTGTCGTTGTACGTGGAATACCATGCAAAATGTTGTCTGTTAGCTAGCAACAGATTTATTTTCTGGCCGACTAGGTTGTGATGACATTGGAACAAAAGCACCTGGGAATTCCACCACCGCCAGCTACGACTTCGAACAACTGAACACATTTAGTGTTGGCAGTGTTTTCTGTTGTCTCGTTGCAGTGGTGTACACAGACCTTTTAACATTTGTCGGTAGAAGTCGTCTGTCTTGAACATGCTGTAATGTCAGTGGTTGACTCTTTCCCAGTGAGGAGGATGGGGAGCACGAGAAGAAGATGATCTGGTACTACAGCACCAAGATCCAGCTGGAGGAGCTGCTGCAGTGCCTGGACAAGGACTACTGGGAGATGGACCTCTGTGCCACTTTGGATGAGATGAAAGAGGAAGTAGACGCTCACATGGACGTCACAGAGGACCTGACCAGCAAAGCGCGAGGAAACAATAAAGCCTACCTCACCGCTGCCAACGGTATGCGACGCACATTACATCTTTGTCCTGAATGAATTTGAGAGAACAGGCCTTGAATGAAGGATGAGAGGGTTCATTGGCCTGACGCCGATCATTTATTCATCAGGCTGCGTGTTTGTCCGGCAGCTTTCCATTAAGAACAGGATTCCATTCCACAATGAGTTTGTCCATCATGAAATGAGCAAAACTGAATTCAGACATGTGAAACTTTGATTTCAGTCAGTTTGTGAAGGTGGACTGTTGATTTCAAGATGAACAAACTTTAGTATGAGATGCACAGTGTGAGTTGTGCTCTGCAGGAAGCAGCATCCTGATGCTGGCATGTTTGCGCAGCCATTTGTTCCTGTTTCCTGTTCTCGCATACAGTTTTCTCCCTCAACCTTCCTCCAGCAGGGAGATGGCGAATTTTGAGAAGAAAACAGACGTTTCAGTTTCACAGGTTGTTGATTTATGGTTATTGCTATTTTTTTTTATTTGTACCCAATGAAAGCCCATTCCTCTTTTGTCCAGGAGGTTTTGTGTTTATTAGCGTTCCTACAGGTCCCTGCTCTTCAGCTCGTTTCAAATATGAACTTGATATTTTTTCTTTTAGTGAAAAATACCTTTTCCTTTGGGCAACCAGTCGTTTTCATGACAAGCTAACAAATTAATTAATAACCTAAAGAAACAAATGGACAAACAAAACCTAAATCTATTTTGTCATTATACATAGGTAAAATAGTGGCTCTATTTAACACAGTGGAGGTAGTAAAAATCTATAATATTATAACCATACAGTATACAGAAAAATATGATAGAATATAAAGATATATATGTACATCGTTGACAAGGAAATCAGTATCAATTTAGAATAAAATTAAAACAAATTAAAATAATAGAAAAACGGAATGTTGACTGGCGTTTGTTTCTTCTCTGCAGAGGTGATCACCGAGCGTATGAAGGTCAGGAGGGAGGAACAGGAAGCGAGGAGGCAGGCACAGGAGGAAACAGAAATTCCAGATGATGCTGCTAGATCGCCGCTTGACAGTGGCCATCACACAGACACTGAACCCAAAGAGGACAGGTGCTCCTCAGGTAAAAGCAGCAGAATCACAGCCACTCTGTGTCACTTGCTGATCTCTGCTGATCTTCTGTGTCACTTGTCCATCACACCTCTGCAGCTCTCGCTCCTCCCGTGGCCCACGAGAGCCAGCCTGATCCCAGCTCCAGCTCAGCCACTCAGAACCCGGCTGTGCCTGAAGCCGAACTCCCTGAGTCAAAGCCACAAATGCATCCTGTCCCGGAGGACATGGAATCAAAGCAGGAGACAGGTACTCGGAGTATGTATTCATCCTCCGCTGCGGGAGGTCCATGTGCGTCTGTTTGCGTCACTAATTCTGTCGCTCCTATGCTGTTTAAGATGATGACACAAAAGGTGAGTCTGCCAGAGAAAACCCTGCCCCGGTGGACACGCCAGCGCAAAGCCTTGATCAGCTGCCACAGTCATCGGAGCCTGAAGCAGCTGGCGGTGCCAGCGGCCTCTTGTCTGAAGGCAGCAATGGCCGTGTATCTGAAGGTTGGCAGCAGCGGCGTGAGCGGCTGCATGTCTGGTGACGGTGGCCTCATGAGACCTGAGCAACCCGACCTGGGCGATCGGTCCTCTCAGTCCTCTTTCACCAGCCAGGACGCAACAGGTGAGCATGAAGAGAGAAAAAACACCGAAATACACTCAGGACGATACAATATTCAGTTATTTCTGTTTTTGGGAACAGTGCGATAATTGTGAATATCCCAAGTTCTGCCACTATACAATTGTAATTCAAAGGCCTTCCATTAATATGGGCCAATATTATAAACCAACTCAATACAATCACATTACACCTAAAGAAAAATATCATAAAGCTGTTTTGACAGTTTAATTGCTGCAGTGTTTCAGTGCACTGAAAAGTGTCACCATGTTCTGAATGACAGACGAGTACAACAACCGGCTCAGGAACGACAGAGTGACTGCAGACGCCCGGGAATATACCGACCCAGCATCCAGAGGCAGCAAAGAGGTGAGAAACATCCGAAACAATCCAAAAAGACATTTTTACGTCCATTGTTTTTAAATTTCTACAAAACTCTTGCGACAAATGTAACTGATCCTGCACGGAACACGTTCCATGTTTGCTGTGATGTCATGCATATGTTTTACATCGATATTGTGCATTTGACGTGGGTCTTATACTGAACCAGCATCTCACTGGTCATACAGCTGAATGTCTCCTTATATACGTTTCAGTCGTCTCCCGTGCGCTTTGATGGAGATTCGTCACGTCTCAGCTTCTTCAAAAGGGACCTGGAGGTGAATCTGAACAACCTGTTCAAATTGGGTCAGGAGGGAAAGTACAGGGTCTACCACAACCAGTACAGCACCAACGTCCTGGCCCTCAACAAGCACCAGCACCGGGAGGACCATGACAAGAGACGCCACCTCTCGCACAAGTTCAGCCTGACCACTGCGTCCGAGTTCAAGTGGAACGGCTCCATCCACGGATCCCGCAGTCTGACTGTGTCCACGCTGCGCCTCACCATCATCCACCTGGAGACAAATGTCCCTGCTCCCTTCATGCACCCGAACTGGGCGTCTCACAGGTACGTCAGGCTGCAGGGAACCTCAAGAGCTGAAATAATCCATTATTTTACTAAGCCTTTCTGTTTTTTACACCCTGAGCATAAAAATAGTTACAATCGTAAAGCAGAGAATTAACGCTGAAGCATAAATCAGGCTGAAGTCATGGATACATCCATGTTAATATGCTAGGCTGACTGGTGATTACATGTAGATTTTCTCAAATGCTGAAGAAGTCTGGATGAATGGTGCATTTCTTTTCTGTCCTCAGATACAGTTTGTGTGAATGTTTTTTTTTCTTTCTCAGAACTAACTGGAACAAAGCAGTGCAGATGTGCAGCAAAGCTCGGGAGTTCGCTCTGGCTCTGGCCATTCTGGAGTGTGCCATCAAACCAGTGGTCATGCTGCCTGTTTGGAAAGATTCCCTTGGACACACGAGGTGAAGGAAAATCAGCAACTGCTGGAACAGGAGTTGTGTATATCTTGTCAAAACCACACATCCTTGTTTAATGTTTTCGCTCCAGGATGCATCGCATGACCTCCATGGAGCGCGAGGATAAGGAGAAGGTGAAGAAACGCGAAAAGAAACTGGAGGACGAGGAGACGCTGCAGCAGGCCACATGGGTGAAATACACCATCCCCATCAAACACCAGGTGAAACAACGGTTTACCTTTTACCCACTGCTGCTGCAAAGTTCATAGTTAGGTGTGAATATGGCCGATCACATGAACTGTGTGCTGTAAAGACACGAGCACACAAATGGAAGTGCACAGCTTACAGTAGGTAAGAATCTGATAATATCAAGGATACATCGCATAATACAATGATAAAAACATGAATAAGACTGATAATGATCAAAAAACACCCATAATAACAATGATAATTAAATGCATAAATGACCATGTAAAATTAAAACAAACTATTCAAATTTATTTATTTCAGGACCGGGAAGAAGAAGTGTCATATTGTATCGTATTCTGTGGGCATTATTAGTGGTGCACTGGTATTACAAGTGTGTAGAAAAGGAAATTCCAAAGGTCGTGTTACCTGCCAGTGCTTTTAATGTGTCAAAATGTCTTCTGGCAGCTTCCACATATATTGTTGTTTTAAGTCTGAGCCGTTGACCAGCGTCAGCTGTTTGTGTTCAGGTGTGGAAGCAGAAGGGGGAGGAGTACCGAGTGACTGGGTATGGTGGTTGGAGCTGGGTCAGTAAGACTCATGTACCACGTTTTGTGCCAAGGCTGCCAGGAAACACAAATGTAAACTACCGTAAAGAACTGGAGGGTGAGTGGTGAGCCAATGTGAGTCTCTTCAGTGGATTTGTTGCTGGTCTTAGCTCATATGCCACTTTGTTGTCCAAGCAGGTAAAGTTCGAAAGGAAAATACAGTGGCTGGCAAACAGAAGAAAGTGATGGAGGCTGAGAAGCAGATTTGTCAGGACAAAGCAGATGAGGACAAAGCAGCAGAAGCTCAGGGCGCTCTGTCAGAGGAGGGACGGACATCGAGGGAAGAACCCCAGACGGCAGTGGAGGAGCTGTGTGAGAATGAAGAGCAGAAGAGAGAAAGTGTGGAGGCTGACCTCTGCCCAGAAGCCTCTTCTTCATGTGCACCAAAAGGTGAATGTCTAACTGCCTCTTAAATTCTGGCTTGGGATAGAACGGTTCATAAAAAGAATCCGTCCCATTCGGTTCACTCGTCATGGTTCAGTTCAGAGCATGAACATTGAAGTATGGGCATATGACACGTTCTTGCAGAGAAACACCAACATGAACTGAACTGAAAACCCTGATAGGAACCGAACTGTGGATTTTGTGAACCGTTCCACGCCAAATGCTGTTTGTGAGCACACTCATGCAGTGCCACTAGAACATGACATAGTGCTGATAACTGCTCTCCTTCCTGGTTTCCTCCCATCATCCATTGAATACATTCTCAGAGGAAAACGACAACAAAGATTCTTCCTCGCTGCCTTCGCAGCCGGTACAGGAGGAGCCGACCCAGAGAGTTGAGCAGCCGAAGGAGGAGGAATCTATCACAGCGCCCAAGATTTTTTACGATGTTGTGAATGTCAGCGAAGGCTTCCAGCTGCGAACAGCTTACAAGAAGAAGGTGAAACCCTCCAAATTAGACGGGCTCCTGGAGCGGCGGGTGAAGCAGTTCACCTTGGAGGAGAAGCAGAGACTGGAGCGGATGCGACAAGCTGCCCTCCAGTCAAAAATGTCCGGTCCAAAGTCTGCTTGTGGGGTCAAGACTGAAGGTTCGACGTTAGCTAAACAGCTGCCACCAGCTGTGACCCCGACCGTTAAAGAAGAGGAAAAGAACGAGGGTCAACACGTCAAAGACAGCATAGTTAAAAGGCTCAACTTCGACCAGGAAGAGACTGACGTGAAGACAAACGTTACAGTAAACGCCGCAACACCCAGCACCCACAGTAAGCAGACAGAGGTGCGAGATGTCCAGGGGAACGGCGGGGAGGTGAACGG
>CAAKHB010006230.1:89709-104188 GCA_901007665.1 Aeoliscus strigatus | reverse complement strand
GGGAGGTGAACGGGGGCTCCTTAGGGCTCAACAGTGAAACAAACTACGTGTCGGAACCAACGGAGAGTAAAGAGATAACGCCGAAACCAGAGGCAGCGCTGGAAAATGCAAAAAAACGTGGGTACGAGGTGGTGGAGCAAAGCAGTGGTCAAAATGACTTCGAGAACATGCAAAGCAACGCCAGCCCTGCTCAGGTGAATGGACAAACCGCTCTAACAGAGCCTGGCAGTCAAGAAGAAAGTGAAGTCAAAGAGCCTGTTGTGTCTCTGATGAACGGAAACGTCTCCAGAAATGAGGGTGTGGACGGTCCACCACCCCTGAAGATCCCAAAGCTCGAGAACCACATGTCTGAGAGAGGAGACTCCCTCAGTGCTGCCAGCAATAACAATCAGGGCGAAGGAGTGGTGCCCGCTAAGCTCTCGTCTTCAAGTCTATCTGCTACTAATGACATTTGCAGTAGTAGCAACTGGAAGACTTCCATGCAAGACGCCGTCACCAACAGCAACACAACAGACTCTCACAAAGACCCTGACGTGTCCGGGAGCACTAATAAACCTGGTGCTAACGCAGCCTCCTGCATTGCTGCTTCCACAAACAAGACGAGTGCACCTGTCCCCCTGAAGACCAAACCTGCCAGTGATGTAAAGCCAACAAGCGGCTCCATGACGATAAGCAAAGAATACACCACCAGAGACCGAGTCAGCCTGCTCAGGTTCTCTAAATCTAAGAAAGTGCGGTCGGGCACAGCTCTGCCGTCCTACCGCAAGTTTGTCACAAAAAGCAGCAAGAAGAGCATCTTCATTCTGCCCAACGACGACCTGAAGAGGCTGGCGAGAAGAGCTGCCATCCGAGAGGTGCCCATCTTCAACTACAACGCCAAACCTGCCCTGGACATCTGGCCCTACCCCTCCCCTCGGCCCACATTTGGCATCACCTGGAGGTTAGCATCTGTACCTTTTATTTATTTATGTTGACTCACACAGAAGCTTCTCAAATATTTGGGGCAATATTGTTTTTTCTTATTCATACTCATTAGACATACCGGGATCAAATATGGTTTTATCTTCCTGAGCTTTTATGGTTTGTTCGAATTGCATCGGGGGTCATAACTCTGGATGAAATAGCACATTGCGTGGTATTGCACATACAACTCCACCCTAACAACATTCCCATTGACAACATATAAAACAGTCCAGAAATGGACACAGTGGTACAAAAACAATTTGCCTTGTATGAAGCAGGTGATGTTTTTCGTGCAGATACCGTCTACAGACTGTGCGGTCGCTGGCGGGGGTCAGCCTCATGCTCAGGCTGCTGTGGGCGTGTCTGAGGTGGGACGACATGGCCGTGAAGCCCTCCGCCGCTGTCGGGACGACTCGCAAAGGTGCGCATCTTCAAAACCCTTCTTCACCTGTAAGATGCTATAAAATCACTAGTAATAGTAATATAGTTCAAATATATTAGTAAAATTGAATGTTTTTAATATTGTATTTTAGACTACAATGTGAATTTCCTTGGGATGAATAAAGTTCCTATTGAATCGTTTTATCTGTTTTTAGTTTTATTTTGTATTTTTTTTGTATTTGGTTTGACTCATTTTCTTCACATTTCCTCAGTAAATAGTGAATCACCAGAAGGAACACCTCATAAATAACATTATAAGACATGATTAATGTTATTAATATTAATGATTAATATTATTATCATTAATTTAGTAATAATCAAATCTTATTATTTTATGGGAAATGTTTTGATTCTCTCCACAGAAACCACAGACACAGACATCACCACAACAGAGATCATAAAACGCAGAGACGTGGGGCCTTATGGCATCCGCTCGGAGTACTGCATCAGGAAGATCATCTGTCCTCTCGGGAACAGAGACACTCCCAAAGGTAACAAGTGTTTCTAGAAACTGTACGCGTCTGTTAGAAAAATGAAGCAATCGTTTGTCTCTTCCTACGAGTAGAAACTCCGACCCCCCAGAGGAAAGGCCTACGATCCAGTGCCCTGCGGCCCAAAAAACAGGAGCCGGCTAAGCTGACTGGGCCTGTTGCCGTGGAGACGTGGGTCCCTGAAGAGGATCTGGAGCTGTGGGAGATCCGAGCCTTCGCTGAAAGGTTCTAAGACCAGCATAGGAAGCCAAAGACAGACTGATTCATTCCATGGGAATCAGTTCTCCTGATGGAGTCGTCTTTATTTCCGCTTGCTTATCACAGATTGGAGAGGGAGAAGTCGCAAGGAGTCGATTCCTCCAAGACCAGCGGTAACCTGAGGACGGCAGAGGAGGTCAAGGCCCATCTGGAGAATCAGCTGAAACAGGCACGGCTGGCAGCTCAGCAGGTGAGAGAACAGCATACTGCAGTGATGGGAACAGGGCATTCCAACTATTGTCTGAAATCGTTTTCTGAGCAGTGGACAGGACACTGGATATGGAATGAATGATATCCGAGGTAAGGAGGGAAAACAACCTCAGACAACACCTCGGGAACGCACTATGATTGACTTGTAACTCAGTCCAACCTCAGTTCAGAATCCAAGATAGCATCAACAGTGTATTAACTGTGTTTTAGGTCTTCTGTTACATTTCAAAGACTCGTACACACACTGGTTTGTTGTCAATGGGAATGTTGCTAGCGTGTAGCTCTATGTGGAATATCATGGAAAATATTTTTTCTGACCTGCCTTGTGATCAAAGTGGAACTAATCAGAATCCTTTGTTCCGACAGTTCCAGTCAAGTAAGAAAAGGAGAGAAATAAAAAAAGAAACAAAAAACATTTGCTGAAATGTTCAAAGTACAAAAAATGTATTAATATAAAACTATGATTAAAATACACATCTAAATAAGGTAAATACAATTTATAATAACAAATAATACAATAACCTAATATCCAGAAATATAAATACATCCACTATATACACCAGGTATGAACTTGGCTGTCTGACACAACTGTAACTCACCTTTATTCCTTCCTATATTGGTGCGACTAGAAACGTCTGGAGCAGCAGAGACCGGGTACTCCTGCCACAAATTCCTCAACGCCAACCACCTGCAGCAGCAGCAGCTCTCCCCCCAGTACACCGGCTCCTGTGGGGCAGAGGACCGGTCAGGTCACATCAGGAACCAAGATGGTTCTGGCCTCCAAGCTGAGCTCTCCGGTTTCCTTCCAGCAAGACAAGAACTTCCACCAGTCGTTTGCTTCCTGGGTCAAGCAGGGTCAGAGCAACCAGAGCTCTGGTGAGCGAAAGTTTGAATCCTCTCAAACCATTTACCACTGTTTTGTTACAGTGCATCGCTCCAATATCTAGATACCTATCTGGATATAGTGGGTACAATATGACTTGGCGTCGGTTTTATAAACGTGTTTTTAGATTGGATTAAGTAGGGTCTGATTCAGTATGATACAATCTGATACTGTTCATCCAATTATTTTACATTATTAACACACGACAGCTCTGTGAACTCAGTGTCACTTACCGTCACATAGATTTATGAAATACTAGGCAACATGTATTTGTGCTACTGTTGTGAATCCACCAGACATTTCAAACAATAACACCCAACATTCACCTGAGCAGCTTTTGGAGACAGAGACAGACAGAAACCCTACAACAACAGAAACCTCAGGCAAATCCAAGGCTGCATGTGGACGGCCTCCTGCCTCGACCGTTTGAAAGGTGAAAGAAAGCGAGAGGAGGGAGCCAGAGATATGTAGAAGGGGAGAGAAAGAGATAGAGTCCAGACACACAGAGAAACCCTTGAATACAATCAACGACATGAACCTTCATCTTGAATCAGAATTTTGTTGCTGCATTGATCAACTGTCATGGAAAAGAAAAGATGAAAGATAAAAGCATCAAAACATGAAAGATTTTTGGAAGTAAGTAATTATTGTCACAGCCTGTTGGTATGTTTCACTTACATTTACCTCCTCCTTTTATAATTGTTATTCTCTTCAGGCCAGCAAAAGGTCACAAGCATTTTCCCGTCTGGACCTCCTGCAAACCTCCGGACATACAGCACGTTACATCCTACGACTGGCAACATCAACCTCCGAGCCTCCAACTCTGTCTCAGCAGCTCAGGTATTTTGCCTTCCTCTTGAAATATTTGCGTAAAATGTGGATGACTGATCATTGAACTGGTCCCAGCAGCCTGGAACATCGGTGAACCAGACATCAACCTTATCTACCTCTGTGGGCAGAAGTCCAGCGCTGGTTCAAGGTGAATGACCTGATTATCACTTCCCACTGCCTGAAATGCACTCAGCCTCAGTGGCTTCCACCTTTCTAATCCAACTCTTTCCCAGGCCAAACTCCGAGGGCTTTGAGCCACAACGGTCAGCCTGGATCCACAATTGTCACTGGTGCCGGAGCAGTGGGCTCTACATCAGTACAGACAGCTGAAGCTCCCAAAGCAGGAGGTGCTCTTCCGTCAGCACCCTCAGGTGCTTCCCCCCAAACCACCAGACCCCAGCAGGGTCAGGTGAAACTCACAATGGCCCAACTCATGCAGCTAACGCAGGGTGCACAGGTGAGGACCACGATCGGTTTGTCTATCCTGCTCATATGAAATTTCTCTCTTTAATTCTTAAAGTGAAACTGCTCTTACCAATCTGCATGTTTACTTTATATTACTTTGATTTGAGCAGCATTTCTATTATTGCTATGTTCCTATATAATTAACAATTGTTATACATGACGTAGAGAATGTAGCACTGTAGATATGAAGGGTGCCTTCTACCAGTGTAACAGTAACAATGAACTTTATATGGTTCAGTAACGGTGTGATTTCTTTTCTCTGCAACTCTGCAGGGAGGAAATCCCGGCCTGACAGTGGTGATCCAGGGTCAGGGTCAGACCCAGGGCCAGTTGCAAATCCTCCCACAGGGTGTAACCGTCATCCCTGGCCCTGGTCAGCAGCTGATGCAGGCAGCGATGCCCAACGGTCAAGTCCAGCGCTTCCTTTTCACCCCTATGCCCCCATCTTCATCGGTTCTAACCTCAGCACTTGCTGCTGCTGCTCCGACAACGCCGGCTGCAGCTCAGACTCCGCAGACCCAAATATCACCTCAAGCCAGAGCCCACGTCCAGATGACCTCCTCCGCCTTTGCCCAGACCCAGATGACGGCTCCCCTACCCACTTCACAACAGCTCCAGTTGGCCTCAATGCCAACGCCAAACTTGGGGTCGACCCCAGCGTCAGTTCCCACTCCTGCTTCAGTCTCTGCACAAACACAAGCTGCAACGCCGGTGCCTGCACCAGTACAAGTCGCCACCCAGCTTCAAACACAAGTTTCAACGACTGCCCCTTCAGCATTCCCGGCTGTACCGCAGCTAACAGCTCCGGTCGTACCGCAGCTAACAGCTCCGGTCGTACCGCAGCTAACAGCTCCGTCGCTACCGCAGCTAACAGCTCCGTCGCTACCGCAGCAAACGGCTCCGTCGCTACCGCAGCAAACGGCTCCGTCGCTACCGCAGCAAACGGCTCCGTCGCTACCGCAGCAAACAGCTCCGTCGCTACCGCAGCAAACAGCTCCGTCGCTACCGCAGCAAACGGCTTCAACGATATCACAGCTAACGGCGTCAACGCTAACGCAGCTAACAGCTCCAGCGGTATCACAGCTTCAAGCACAAGCTGCATCCCAGGCTTTGACTCAGATGCTGGTTTCATCTTCCGCATTGTCCTCAGTCCCAGCAAACCTGGAAGTCGCATCCCCCTCTACGCTCCCCCAGCCTGTAGTATCCGTGCCTGTAGCCGAGCAAACTGCCCCCCAAGCTCACATGCAGACACACACCTTCAGCCCGACGCTTCCATCCGCCCCTGTCCAGGTGCACGTTGCTGCCCCTGCTCCTGCTTTAACCCCCGTCTCACTTAAGGCTCAGATTGCTGCTAGCTCTGCCCAAACGCCTGTTTCTGCCTCACTCCCCTTAACGCTGCCAGTCCCAACACCGGCTCTCGCGCCCGTCTCTGCTCCCGTCATCGCCGTGGTGTGCAACCAGATCACTGTTCCCTCCCCAGCCAAAGCGCTAACCCAGTTCCAAACCACTCCTGCTGTTCCTCTGCAAGCTGCTGCTGCAGCCGGCGCTGTCGTCACACCAGTCACAGCCACTTTCACGACACCGTCAGTGCCAGGTAAAGGACCTCACATACACACACACACACACACACACACACAAATCCATCCATAACAACAATGATATCAGGATGTCAGGATAAACCAACTTTACGATTAACCGCGATTCTGAATGTCACAGTAGGTTAACCGTGAGAAGTCTACAAACTGGTATTTTACATGTCACTTGATTTTCGACTGGAAATCATGACAGGTCAAATCCTGTGTGTATTTGATGACAGTGGCTGTTTCAGTTAAACAAAAAATGTTCAGTAAAAAATGGCCGGCATGTTGTGATGCACGACAGAGATCTGATCTGGAGCTGCTGCAAGAACGTCTCTGCTCACATCTCTGATTTGTCAAATATGTCACAGCGTCTTCCTTACTGCCTATTCAGTTATTTAAAAGGTCTTGTTTTGTCAAATTTGTTCATTCGTCATCTCCTGCTTGCTCCAGTTATGGGCAGTTTTTTGGCAACTTGAAAATACTTATTAAAGTTTATGGGTTAATGTATAAGGAGTATTTTATTATACTCCTTATTTTATACTCATTTTACTCATACATTCATTACCTAAATATTATAAATATTTCTCTGAGATGGAATTTGCTAATAACAATATTTTTTAATGTAATTTTACTAATTACTACGAATTTAATAACATAATTTTATTTTTATTTGCAGCACCCAAGAAATGGTGGAATTAAAGAGAGATTATAAAAAGATTTTTTTTTCACAAACATGAACCCCTCCATTTACAATAGTGGAAATCGTGGATTGTTTCCTTAACAATAATGGTGACATCCCTTTCAATAACTGATTGTAATGTCTAATCACTTCTTTTGTCCTTATGTTGCAGCTCTGACAGAACACAGGGTCGCGCACCCACAAGTTTGGAAACCGGTTTCATCTCAAGCTCAGACTCTGGTTCAACAAGCTCATCAGACCACCCTTCCTGTTCAGCCCCCAGTCCTGGCAACCGTGTCCACCTCCACCTTCGCCCCCGTGTCCACACGTTCACCTGTCTCCTGTCTGCCTCAGGCGACTCTCCCTCCGCCGTCTCAATCACAGGTCCAGCAGACTGCAATTGTGTCCATGCAGCAGGTGTCTGCAGTGCCGGTCCCTGCCGTGCAGGTCCACATGCAAGGACTGCCCGTCTCGTCTGTCGTGGCCACAATGAGACCCGCTCAGCCACGACACCAGTCCCAAGCCCACACTCAACCTCCAGGCCAGGTCTGTGCGCAGATCCAGGTCCAGCCCCAGGTCCAACAGATGTCAAACATTCAGACTCAGCCTCATCTGCAGGGCCAAGCACAAGCCCTCCTCCATCCGCAGATCAGAGTTCAGTTTCAACCTCAGACCCAGCAGCCACCCCAAACCCAGGTTCAGACTCCAGCTCAGGTGCAGTTTCAGTCCCCAAACCAAAGTCTGTCCCAGGTCCTGACCCCAGGGCAGGCCCAACTCCATGCACTGGTCCAACCTCAATACCAGTCCCAGGTGCACGCCCCACTGCCAACACAAGCACTGACCCAACCTCAGGCCCAGCAGCAGCAGCAGCCCCCCCAGTCCACATCACTGAGCCCCGCTCAGCTCCAGCCCCAGATTCAAACCCAGTTCCAGCAGCAGAACCAGATTGTACCTCATTCCCTTCAGCAGCCTCAAGTCCAAACACAGTCACAGTTACAAAGTCCACTTCCAGCCCAATCCCAGTTTCAAGTACAGTCACAACCACCGGCGCAGGTCCAGCAGCAGCTTCAGGTTCAAGCCAAGCTCCAAGTTCAGTTCCAGTCCCAGCCCCAAACTCAAGTTCAAGCTCAGCCTCAGCTTCAGGTCCAGTCACCTATCAGACATCAGCTCATCACCGTTCCAGGGCTCCAGCAGCCAGTCCAACTGCTGTCCGCCCTGCCGCCCCATGTCGCAGCTCAGATCCAAGCCCAGATCCAGGCGCAGGCCCAGCAGCAGGGTGGGACCGTTCCACAGCAGATCAAACTGCAGCTTCCAATCCAGATCCAGCAGACAGGAGGGCAGATCCAGACGCACCAAATCCAGAACATGGTGACCATACAGACGCCAGCAAGTGTGCAGGAGCAGCTCCAGAGGATGCAGCAGCTCCGAGACCAGCAGCAGCAACAGCAACAACAGCAACAGCAACACCCACAGCCACCACCAAAGAAGAAGAAGCACCACGAGGCTAAAAAGGAAGCTAAGGAACAGAACCAGCAGGTTATCAGCCCCGGTGATGGTGTCCAGAAACAGGTGAGAGACTCAAACACTCTGAATAATCTCTTTATCTTCTTAAAGTATCCACATCGTGTAAATATCGCTCTTTTGTTGTTGTCAGACGGTCGTCAAGCAGAATATGACGTCCGAGCAGCTGAAACACAGAAAGAGTCTGGCTGCTGCTGAGCGAGAGGAGAACCAAAGGTTTGTGAAAGCTGCAGCAGTGTGTTCCACTTGGAGTCTCAGTCGGAATTTGAGCTGTTTCCCAAGTTGCCTAATGGAATGCCCTCCGTTTGGATATCAGTCCAACTCAGAACGCCTGAGTTCAGATTCCAAGATACAGCATGCAGAATTAGGATTTTTAGGTGTTTCGCTAAAATTATTAAGTGTTTCTACCGTTTTCTACCATTTTTGTATCACTTAGGTTTTTTGTTCATTTCAGTAACTGTACACACACAACTGATTTGTTGTCAGTGTGAGTATTGTTACGGTGTAGTACCATGGAATGTGTTATCAACCTAGAACTAGCTCAAGAACTAATTTTAATGACTAACTATGTCGTGAAACAAACAACTGGGTTTTCACCTGGAATTTACATCACCACGGGTTACTGACTCGGACGTCTGCTGCAAGTTGAACATACCTTCATTTCATTCTTTACTCAAGTTCCCTCCATGATTGTAGTTGTGTACCATGTACAAGTACACAAATGTGTTTATGAACAGCTGCTGTTAACTGAACCAAACTACTACCCTTCCTTTTTTCAGAATGATTGTGTGCAGCCAGGTGATGAAGTTCCTTCTTGACAAAATAGAGAAAGATGAGAAGCAGGCAGCTAAGAAGAGAAAGAAGGAGGAGGTGGTGGAGCAGAAGCGCTTCAAGCAGAATGCCACCAAGCTGACGGCGCTGCTCTACAAGCATAAAGAACAGCTTAAGTCTGAGATCCTGAAGAAACGGGCTCTGCTGGACAAAGAGCTGCAGCTGCAAGTGCAGGTCAGAAATCATCTTCATGGAGGTTACGTGTTAAGTGCCTGACGCCGCTGTGAGCGCATGTATTCCTGTGTCGGTCTGCATTGAATCCTGCCGCTGTGTTTGTGTCTGGCTACGTCGTCTCATGACATCTCGCCTCTGGCCATGATGACTGTCTGCGTCGGGCACAAAATTTTAGCATCTGGATAATTTCCATCTGTTGTCCCACATAACAATGTCCGACTAGGATGTGACAGCGTAAACAGGCTATGGCGTATCGTACGGTGTTGATTTGACGCAGAACAATAAATCATCAGCATCAGAGTTGAAATGGTCAAAGCAGCAAGCAGACTAATGTGTTTCCTGCCTCGTTTCCTGTCAGGAGGAGCTGAGACGGGACTTAGCCAGGCTGCAGAAAGAGAAGGAGAAAGCTCGAGCCGCTATCGCTCAGGCTGCCGCGGCAACAGTCAAGGCAGCCTCCCACACCTCCCATGCCTCCCACTCGTCCCGCTCCTCCCACTCCTCCCACTCCCTCCACCCCTCTCACCCCACGCATTCCTCTCACAGTACCCACACAGTGACCTCATCGTCCTCGTCCCACAAACGTAAGAGGGAGGAGGAGCGGGACAAAGACAGAATCAGAGACAGAGACCGACATCACGACAAGAAACGGGACAGGGACAGGGACAAGGAACGGGACAGGGACAAGGAACGGGACAGACACAGAGACCGAGACAGGGACAGAGACCGTGACCGAGAGAAGAACCGGGGCCGAGAGCGCGACAGACATCGGGACAGAGACCGAGAGAAAAGTCGAGATGGGGACCGAGACCCGTCTTTGTCCAAACACAAGAAGAAGAAAAAGCTCTCCTCTACCTCAAAGGATCACAAGAAGGACACCAAACTGTACTGTATCTGCAAAACGCCCTACGATGAGTCAAAGTAAGACACCTTCTGTCTAAAACAAGTCTGTTTAATCCCACCGAGTCTGGAGCATTCCATTCACGTGGTTCTGATACCTCTCTCAGGTTTTACATCGGCTGTGACCTCTGCTCCAACTGGTTCCACGGTGCGTGTGTAGGCATCACGGAGAAGGAGGCCAAGAAGCTTGAGGACTTTGTCTGTAACGATTGTAAACATGGCCAGGAGGGAGGAAGCAGCGAGGAGCTGTACTGCATCTGCCGGACGCCATACGACGAATCACAGTACGGCTGAACTCTTGACGGAACCCTCAGCCGAGGGATTTCATGAATTGATTGATTTAACTTTTATTTAACCAGGTAAAGCGTATTGAGATCAAGATCTCTTTCACAAGTCGACCTGGCCAAGAGGCCGGCAGCACACTATAACCCGACTAGATTCCAGGTCTATTCCCATTAATACCTGTTAGTGCCCAAGGAAAGTTCCCATCCTTCATCTAATCAGGGGTTTTGTTAGAATATAGAAGCTGAGGGTGTTGCAGATGTTTAGTTCGCCCACGTGTGTTTGAACTGTTAAGTAACATCTGGAACTTTCCATCAGGTCACTGACCAATTTGTGTGCGCAGGTTTTACATCGGCTGCGACCGCTGCCAGAACTGGTACCATGGCCGATGTGTCGGCATCCTGCAGAGTGAAGCCAATCACATCGACGTGTACGTGTGTCCACAGTGTCAGTCCACGGAAGACGCCATGACAGTTCTCACGCCGCTCACTGACAAAGACTACGAGGGGTTGAAAAGAATATTACGCTCTTTACAGGTACTGGAACCTTTTTACCTTGACTTATTGATATTTATTACACAGTGGTGGAAGAACAAGAAGCTAAAGGAATGGTTCTGTTTAATTGCATCCATGCTGCCTTCATCACTGAGAGCCTAGCTTAGCCTAGCTCTATACAAGTACAAATGTCAGGCTCAGTGAATTAGCCTCAGTGGATGTTAAACATTCTTAGTGGCTGGAATGTCTCTTGGAACGTGCTCGTGCTATGATTGGAAGTTCCTCTGAAAACCTGATTTTTCTCCTTATTTTCTTGTTTCAGTCTCACAAAATGGCGTGGCCATTCCTGGAACCAGTGGATCCCCATGACGCACCTGATTATTACCGAGTGATCAAGGAGCCAATGGGTACGACTGAATGATCATACACGTTTGTGATCAACTCCCCAGTTGTACTTTTACCTGTGCAGCTTCAAGTTCAATGTTTGTAGTCTTTGTTCAGCCTTGTTCATATTAACGGTGGGTTCCACTTGTATCGGAGGTCCGTAACTGTTCATAACTCTCTGTGATTTCCGGGTGGAAAACGAGTTGTTGGCGTTCCACTTAAATCACAACATAGTAGGTCCGTAAAAATCTGTCCTTGTGCTCGTTGTTAGTGTATAGACAACACGCTGCATGGTATCACACGTACAACCACATTGTAACAACATGCTACGCTACTGACACCATCTTGGATTCTGCGTCTCTCCATCATCTGGTTTACCTTCTTCTCTCCCTCAGACTTCTCCACCATGGACACCCGTCTGCAAAAGCGACATTACCACAAGCTCACAGAGTTTGTGGCCGACGTGACCAAAATATTTGACAACTGTCGCTACTACAACCCCAACGACACGCCCTTCTTTCAGTGTGCTGAGGTGCTGGAAGGCTTCTTTGTGCAGAAGCTGAAATGTTTCAAAGCTAGCAGGTAGGTTTCACCTGTTCACTCTTCTTTCCCGCGCCCACCTCTGTGTCGTCTTCTTCCTCTTTCCATCTGCCATGTACTCTCCATTTCTTAATTTGTGCACTTGAAAGCTGCCGGTCATGTTTTTTTTAATTTAAACTCTGTACCACTGGCATGTGAATGTCGCTCAGAGCTGCATGACTCACTAAAACCGAGTACACTCACAAACGTTAAGCCATCACGCGTGCGATGTCTTAACAGGAAGTAATTCCATAGTTCCATTATCTTTGTGTCTGTTCAGCTTTGCTGCATGTCTTTGATTTATGCCATTCCATTTTTTTTCTTCTGTCTTGCAGATTGTCAGATTCTAAAAATGGGCCAGTCTAGCTGGAGTCTGGACTGGATGCTGGGGGTCTCTAGTGATAATGGCATGGAAAGCTTTTTTCCAAAACAGAAAAAACATTTGCTAGGATGGCAACACACACACACACACACACACACATTCAAACACCAGATGTGCTTTTCACGTAAACGCCAACCGTCTCATTCCCGTCTCATTCCCTGCTTGCTGTTGGCAACGGTCTCAGCGTGTAGCAGCCATGTTGGTTTCCTCCCGTCAGTATATTAACCTCATTAACAGTCGCTCACAAATAGTTCGCAGTTGTTTTCTGGGGGGGTTTTAAATTTGTTTTATCTATTTATTTTCTGATGAACATAAGTTGGCTTGGATTCTCTGAGCAGTTCTGCACGCAAGCACACAAAAGCTGCATATTTTATTGGACAGGTATTTATGAGAGCTAGTGTATGTTCCCACCCTCTTTAGTTTAATTCATCTCTGAGTCCAGGTAGGCACCTCGAATGTACATACTTGTATCATGTACAGTGGTTGTAATATATGTGACTCTTATGATTGAATGTTTTATAAAATCAAATCCTGTTAGATTTTATGAAGTGTGCTATGAATCATGGTGAACCTGAGATATCTTGCTAACTACCCCCTAATATAAAAAAATAATAACCTCAGATTGTAATCATGGAAGCTCTCAGTACACAGGCTATATGGCTGCAGGATCCTCAGCTGTGTTCTTTGCATCTTCTGATTGTTAATGATTTCACAACGAACTATGAAGGCGGCTCAACTCCCCCCTCCTTCCCTCTCTCCACGTCCTGTAGGTCTCATAACAACAAGCTACAGTCTCCAGCCACTTAAAAAAAGCATTGCACATAGCTGACATGCTGAAAACAAAATGCACTTATGGGCCAAGAAAAGAGACGTTCTGAACTATAGCTGACGGTAAGACTCTGCCTCATCCTGTGTCTGGGCACCGATGCTCTCGCAGAGCTGCCTGACGCCCATTTCAGCTCCAAGGGACCTTCGTTTGTTTGGACCTTCTGTCGTCAGACTGTAGTGAGGAGCGAGAAGAGCAAATCAGGAGAAAGTTTACCTCGGAGAAGTGACTCAAGGAGCCCCCATATATCCATGTCGCTCTCTTTTTGGTTGTAGTCTTCTTTTTCCTCGTCTTGAACCTTTCACACAATCCCTACGCTCATGTCCAGTGAGGAATATGAAACTGAATACATGTGGCAGAGTTTTTACTGATATATCAACAGATTTGCGTCTGTACAACTTCTTTTTCCTCCCATTTTGTCCTGGTTTAGTCTGAAGTGGCGTGAGGAGATGGTTAAAGCGCTCGGTGAACCACACATAACTGGGCTGTGATATGTGAAATAACGACTAATGACTGAGAAGGACGACAGCGTGCATCTGAAGGTTCTGACCCCATTTGTAAACATTTGTCAGATTTGACTTGATTTTTTTGTATCACAGTTGAAGAAATATTGATGTATATGGAACTTAATAAAAATGATTAAGACTGATTTCTGTTTGATTATTATGTGTATGATTGATGCAGAGGGTCACATTGACCTCCATAACTTTATTTCAGTGTTGCTGATACACTGGATTTAGAACATGAAGCTTTGAAGATGTTTGCTTTGGTTTGATTTACATGAAAATAGAATTGAAAAGGTTTAACCAATTCACTAGACCTGTGGGCCTCTGATGTGACGTGCATCAGAGTATTTGCTCCAAGTTCATGTGCTGCTGCAGCAACAGACACTACTGATTTAAAAATGTACGATTTACGTGAAATGTCTGAAATATAAGTTGTCAGTGCATACGTTTGGTTTTTCAGACAGTAAGGGTCGGAGGCAATTTGGTGCTTTTTGAATTAAGACACTGGCACACAAAGACAAACACACAATAATGATGTGAAAATAGATTTACACATAGAAACAAATTTAAAAACGTGTTTTGATTATTTTGCTGTTGGTGGACTTTGGACTGTTTGATCTCACAGACACAGGCATAGGTAAAGTCCACAGCGTTAAGTCTAAACAGAAACATTCTATTGTTTCTCAGAGTCTAAACGATGCAGTAAGAGACAAATATCGACGTTGTTTTGAGAAAGGTAATTTATTATTTAACATATAAACGGGTGTCACAATAGAACGACATAACCATATCGAATGATCAG
>CAAKHB010006230.1:65114-89689 GCA_901007665.1 Aeoliscus strigatus | reverse complement strand
TAAAAACGTGTTTTGATTATTTTGCTGTTGGTGGACTTTGGACTGTTTGATCTCACAGACACAGGCATAGGTAAAGTCTAAACAGAAACATTCTATTGTTTCTCAGAGTCTAAACGATGCAGTAAGAGACAAATATCGACGTTTTGAGAAAGGTAATTTATTATTTAACATATAAACGGATGTCACAATAGAACGACATAACCATATCGAATGATCAGTGACGACTCGTAAAAAACAAAAGACTCGAAAATAGAAATAAAAAATACCTGTTTTGCATGCAGGTACTACTAAACAGGAGACACGTTAGAATGAGTACAATAATTTAAAATGGAAATGCGACGTCATTTGACGTTCAAGACGTTCCATGAAGACTCAAAAACCGCTGAAAGCTGAAAAAACAGTGGATGGATTTATTGAATTTATATCTGTTCCTTTTTCACAGTTATTTTTTTTTTTACACTTTATTGTTCTAACAAAAAGAATTTAAAAAATGTGCAGGCACCGAGATATCGCGATGGTACCGTGAAATGATGTCATTTCCGGTGCGCGCTGTGTGTTTTTTGAACAGTCCAATGAACGCCGGCGGTTGGATGCATTTGCTCGAACCAGCCAATCAGGAGGCTTTGTCACAGGACTTTAAAGTCTGTGCGGCTTTTTCCACGTAGTCCAAACGCAGCCACAGAGTCAGGTGAGCATGTGCCGTTCCTTCATGTCATTTTATTTCACTCAAACTGCTTTTACCCATGTTCTGTGCTCGTTGTTGTACGTTGAACCTGTCGTAGTTAGCTTACCCCGTACCTGACTGGTTTTCCTAGCTACTATTAGCAGCACGAGGGGCCGGACGCGCTAACGTCTGACTTTGCTTGACAGGAAGAAAAGAAATCACACATTGTCATTAAGTCGCCCCTGTCAACTTGGAAAGATGTCTGTGAATGAGAATGTCGCCCGTTTGAGCAAGTTCAAGAACAAAGGCAAAGATGCCAGCGTGAGTTCGTTTTCCGTTGTTTTATCATGTGGCATCTTTTGAATGTGTAGTAACGCTAACGTGCTAACAACGCAGGAGCTCCGGCGCAGGCGGGTGGAGGTGAACGTGGAACTCCGCAAGGCGAAGAAAGACGATCAAATGTTCAAGAGGAGAAATGTGGCCGCGTTTCCTGACGAGGCCACTTCTCCTCTGCAAGAGAAGAGTCAGAACTGTCAGGTAGAAATGCCATAGTGAGCTAATTGCCGGCGAATGACCGTTAAATGTGTTTTTGAATACCCCTTTAAACTGTATTCGCTTTGCTACGCTACAGAAATAGGACGTTGTCAATGTATTGTGTATATATATTTGTGTATGTCAGTGTGTCCATCCGTACATGAGTGAATTATAGGTTCCCATTAAATTTCATAGGGAAGGCTTGTAGGTCATTTTATACCCTCTAATGGAAGCTTGTAGTTTGTAAATATTTTGTGGAATATATGAAATAAGATTTCTTTATGAAAATATTGCAAGAAAATGAGATAAACTTGAAGTGTTTCATGTGACAACTTGCAGACGTCCAGACAGTGGACAGTGGAGGAGATTCTCACTGGTGTGAACAGTAACAACATTGAGGCGCAGCTCCAGGCGACACAGGCTGCACGGTAAAGTTAAAGTTGCCTCATGTTCCCTTAAACACATTTACTGGCACCAGACGCTCACTGTTTGTTTGGCCTTGAATGCAGGAAACTGCTGTCACGCGAGAGGCATCCTCCCATTCACCAGATCATCAACGCTGGGCTCATCCCCAAGTTTGTCGCCTTCCTGGGGTTGACTGACTGTCCACCCATCCAGTTTGAGGCTTCCTGGGCTCTGACCAACATCGCCTCTGGGACGTCCGATCAGACGGCTGCTGTTGTAGAGGGTGGAGCCATTCCTGCTTTCATCAGCCTGGTCACATCCCCCCACCAGCACATCAGCGAGCAGGCTGTCTGGGCTCTTGGAAACATTGCTGGTAATTTGGCAGAATGTTTGACTAACCAACTTTCCATTTTGATTGGGATCAAGGTTATTTTATTTAATTTCTTTTAAATTGTATTATTTAGGCGATGGCTCTCCTCTCAGGGACAGAGTCATCAAGCATGGTGCTGTGGCTCCTCTCCTCAGTCTGTTGGCAGCTCCTGACCTCTCTCAATTAAACGTGAGTATTATGAATAATATTTAAAAAACGGCAAGGAGATTAAGTTTCAACAATTAGTCAGTGTTTTGGTGATTTTAAAAAACAACTTTGAATAAAAATCAAAATTTCCTTAACATTATTGCAATTTTAATCGGCTTTGAAAAGTGGTACAATAGATGGATTAAAAGATACTTACAAAAATGAACTAAAGCACACATCTTCACATATTTACAAAATCTGATTACAAAATAACCAAGAGAACTATCCACATGTGCCATTTTTGTAACTATGTATACAGAATATTTAATATCCTGTATCAGTCTGTACCATGTTATGTGAGCAGATGAACATACGGACTATGATGCAAAAGGAATTGAATGCCAAGAAAACATCACATTCAAATACACCAATGTAACATAGTCACCTTCTGCACATGATAAACTGCAGTTATTCACCCCAATGGCCAGTAGGTGGCTCCCAATCTTCAATAAACACAACTGTTTTAAACCTTGTCTCTCTCTGTTTGCAGCCTGGTTACCTGAGAAATGTGACCTGGACGGTGTCTAACCTCTGTCGCAACAAAAACCCGTCCCCTCCCTTAACCGCGGTTCAGGAGATCCTGCCTGCACTCATACGCCTCTTGCACCATGACGACAAAGAAGTGTTGGCTGACGCCTGCTGGGCTGTTTCATACCTGACCGATGGCTCAAACGACCGCATTGAAGTGGTTGTTCAAACTGGCCTGGTTCCTCGTCTGGTGCAGCTGCTTGGCTCTGGAGAGCTCTCTGTTGTGGTATGGGTTCTCTCACATCAGTCCATTAACCTGAGACCTGTGTTGTTGTTTTTTTTAAAAATGCCCCCTCTCTTCCTTAGACGCCCTCTCTGCGGGCCATCGGAAACATTGTGACGGGCACAGATGAGCAAACCCAGGTGGTGCTCGACTCTGGTGCCCTGATGATGTTCCCACAGCTCCTGTGCCACAACAAAGCTAACGTTCAGAAGGAGGCTGCCTGGACTCTGTCCAACATCACTGCAGGGAGGGACACGCAAATCCAGGAGGTCATCAACGCCGGCCTCGTTCCACACTTGGTTAACGTTCTTGTGCGGGTATGTGAGTTTGCTTTTATACCCAAACTATCAGACTCAGATGTCTCAGATCTGAGTCGTAGCTGAAGTTGAATTGCTGCCTTCTTATTTCTCCTGTAGGGTGACTACAAAACTCAGAAAGAGGCTGTGTGGGCTGTTACAAACTTCACCAGTGGGGGCACTGTGGAGCAGGTGGTCTGCCTTGTGCAAAGTAATGTGCTGGAGCCTCTGCTCAACCTGCTCTCCTCCAAGGACAGCAAGACCATCTTAGTCATCTTAGATGCCATCACCAACATTTTCTTGGTGAGTGTACTATGCCGTTCTAAACTCTGCTGCGTGCAAGGCTTTTTGCCAGACCTGATGAGACGTGACGTGTCTGTTTCCCTGTCAGGCTGGGGATAAAATCGGTGAGTCGGACAAGCTGTGTCTGATGATGGAGGAGTGTGGCGGTCTGGATCGTATCGAGGCTCTGCAGTCTCATGAGAACGAGATGGTCTACAAAGCTGCACTCAATCTTATTGAGAAGTACTTCTCTGGGGAGGTGAGAGACTGCATTCCGTTTTCACTTTTTTTTTTTTTCAACTCATCACTGATCTTACTTGTTGACATGTTTCAGGAGGAGGAGCTGGAGTCTGTGGCCCCAGAGGTGACAACAGATGGTTACGCTTTCCAAATTAATGAGAATTCCAGTGGCTTCAATTTCTAGACTGTCTTCTCTCCAACTTTACCTGTGTCTTCTACACTTCTTTTTTCATGTGAATGTCTTGTTTGTAGTGTACATACGGTTTTACAACTGATGAAACATGACTGTAAATAAAGATGACTGATCTGTGTCAAGTGTTTTATTTATTCGTTTGAAAGACGATGAATTAGAACCGCAGATGACCAAAGAATTTATGAGGGTATATCCGGTGCACCCCGGTTTTATGTTGGAAAAGTGCCTTCATTTATCAGTTTTCATGTTTACATACTTCATTACACATTCAGAAATACTTTATTAAGCCAGAAAAGGGCAATTTAAACCGCTCCAGCCAGGAGTGGACAATGTGAAACAATACACTATCAAAAATAAGTTGCAGATAAAGGCAAATCCAAAAATCTAAAAAAAATTTAAAATAATGCAGATGTGAATATCTGTCATAACCTAACAAAGCGTCTATCCTTTTTTCTGTTGAGTTCAGGTTAAAACTTGTTCTGTAGAATCCACCTTCTAACAAACAGTTGCTATGGTGTGTGTGTGTGTCTCAGACACACACGTTTCCGACATGCTCGGCTCTCCCCTGGCTGTGCTGTCGTCACTGCTCTGCCCCCGGCAGCAGCAGCAGCAGCAGCAGCAGCCGCCTCCTGAAGGGGACACACACCGGAGCACTCGCACAGTTCGACTCCCGACGAGCGGGGAGGAGGAGGACCAGGACCCAGCGTGAGGCAGCGGCTCCCTCCGAAGATGTGAACACTCGCCCCGGTTGCCGCGCCGCGTCTCCCGCTTGTCCCGTTTTTTCCCAAAGGAATCAGCTGTAAATGCTATTTGCCGCGGCGCTACATTCGTACACTCGTTAAATTACTCCCATCTCCATTTTTTTTAAATTTTCTTTCTCTTTTTTGCATTCGTGGGCTGTCGCTATGGCAGTTCAGTCCACATTTGGGCGACAATGTCTTGACTCCACGATCGTCTAAAACTGGCGGAGGGGGTTGATAAAGCGTCTTGTTTCTGCAGATAACCACACACTTTAATACACACACACGCACTCACACACTGGGACCAAGAGGAGATGTCTAACCAAGGAGTTCGGCGGAATGGCCCTGTGAAGCTGCGATTAACAGGTAGCTAGCTCTGCTTTTTAAACCCCCCTCAAGTAACACTGTGTTTCCCCCGCACACATCAGCCAGGACGGCTCGGTGTATTTGCTGGATGGGAACAGCTCCCATGGGCCATGGAGTTGGCTTCCCGCCGGTTCTCTGTCTGTCGCTCTCTCCCCCCTCTGATTTTCACTTACGTGCTAACAGCGTTATTGACACATGCATCGTCTTTACAGTGTGACGGCAAGATAATATGTACAGCTGCTCTTGTATTGCCGCAGTATATTTAAACACAAACGTGGGAATTACTATTGTTGGGGGTTGTGTCAACCTTGTGATTGTCGCCTGTACCCACCAGCACCAGCCATAAGTCGGGTCCCAGAATTACTTAGCAGTCACACTAGCTAGCTATCAAGTTGTCCGCTACTTAATTTATAAAAAAAAGTAAGGTGGTATCCAGTGTTTCTGTGAATGTATGCAGTTCTCGTCATGACAGTATGTGTACTTTTACCAGCAAATTATCACTGTTGTACTGTCAGACGGGCTCACACAAAGTTGGCTAGCTGACGTTAGCTTAGCTGAGTAGCAAGAGCAAACCTGTGAGCTCCAACTTGCTTCGGTTGAGGGGAAATCCTCCAGGTCACAAGCGTTTGTAAATGGCACAAAGCAGGAAATAATGTCCCTGAACCCTCTGCTGTGGTCGGACCCCCCCTTAATGTTATCAGGTCACTAGATTGTGTTCTATTCATTAGCACAGAGTCCCATCTCAACCAGTAACATTATCAGCTTTGACTGTCTGTCCCGAAGCTGTTTGTTTTGTGCTTTTTGTAAACACACACAAAAAAAATGTACATAGGAATTTAATGTTCTGACTGCAAAGAAAGGGGCTGCCCCGCTTTTTTGATGCAAGTCCAGCATCTGACCTAAATCAAAGTTCCCGGCCAGTTCGTCCTGTCTGCAAGTGCCAAATTAAATATTTAAGCTGGTGCAGTTTCTGATAGAAGTAAGTGGAGAAAACAAGGAGGGATCTTAATGAGGTGGATTTAATGAGCTGCAGATGCTCCATGGGCAAGGACCTGCAAACCCTCCGAAATGTTTATGGTTGATGGAATTCATCCAGGGTTCACTGCAGAAAAATGGAGATTTAGCACAAAACTAGAGCACGTTAAAAACATGACAACCGCTTGTTGGTATCTTTGCATCTGTTGTGTCCCCAGAACTAATATGTGATTTTGATTGTTGTGTCAGTTGGAATTGTGTTATGCCATATTTATACAATGTGCTTGTGGCACAGAAGGACAAGTTCAACTTGCTGGCCACACTTTCTTTACTGTTATCTAATCCGTTTCAGACTTCAACCACAACTTGCCGGGTTAAATCTTAGGCAACTGGACTTGGACTCATAGAGAGCTTCTCCTAGAGAGGTTCTCCTAATGTTGAGTGTCAGTGAACGTCCCTGCACACTTGATATTTCCACAATGGTCATTCTGAATGTCATTGTCTTTCCGCATCACTTCTTCTCCTCCTTTGTTCTCCAGCTTGGAGAGATGTGCCAAAGAAAGGCACGAAGCAGCAGCGGAAGCGGTATAGGAAGGAAACTGTCTGGTGGTGAAGCCCATGTGTCGACTTTTAACCAAACCTTTACTAAACACACACACACACACACTACACCCATTATATTTCTTTGTGTAGTACGGCACAGCTCTGTGATCAGAAAGCTGCACGGAGTGCAACAGAACATTAGAACAACGTTGTAGCTGCATGTCATCATCTGTAGTCCCGTTAGTTATGGACACAAAGCTGCCGATGGATTTGTTTGGAGGCAGGTTGTTAATGATGACTTGCTGCATTTAAACAAGCCCGTAGCTGTTTGTGCTGTAGGCGTCGCTACTTGCTCACAACTCCCTCGTCCCATTTGAACCAGATGTTGCAGATGTTTGCCAGCTATTAAACTCTGAAATATATGGCAAGCAAGCTGCTAAAACTAACACTTGGGGTGAGAATTGCCCCTTGACTCGGGACAGGTTCCCATTATAATCTGCATCTGATCACTCTTGAATTACGTGACTTAAACACAGCAGATGGCATGTGACCAGTCAGACATTCATACTTGCGTCATGGCTCTTTGCTTTTGTCTGATCATTCTTAAACTCCTGACATCCAGCTGAAGCTCATGATGGAATTTCCACCACTTCTTATGCAACCATTTGACAAGGGCACTGAATAACAAAGCCGACATTGCCTTGTGTAGAAGACAATGCATTTCTCCAATCTGTATTTAAGTGTGCCCTGCACACATACACACACACACACACACGTGAAATCTGAATCAATCTGTCCTAAAAGTCGACGGTACAGGCTGAACCAAAAAAATGTGACTTGGTCAGCATATGGTTTCCTCGTCTGAATTCTTTGGCGTGGTATGGACGAGTGAAGAGCACTATCTCAGTGGGATTCCCTAGAATTCTCCATTCACATTCCCACCTCCTCCTTTCTGAGTCATTCCTGTTCTTTTCCGATTGTAAGCTTCTTTCCCCTCTGAAACAGTCCAAAGCACATTTCACACCCACCCTGACTAACTCAGCTTCCTCCACATGATGGTTTTCGTTCTGTCTGACACACTCGCCACAGGTTGTCGTCCTTCTTTCTTCCACCTTAACCACCTGCTTTTGCATGTGAACAGGACGGAACTCTCCTGCAGACCAGTCTACTGAACACATCTACCTGATCTGTAAATGAAAAGTTTGTGTGAGATTACTGATCTGAATGGACAAAGATGGAGCTTGAGAGCACAACACTCATTTGAAATGTCACCAAGAGGATTTTACAGTAAACCTTCAGCCATCGATCAGGAAAACGTCTTGAAATACAACTTCAACTGCATGTGAAATAAGTTATAACTGCTGTACTGTCCCACGGGCTCACACACAGTTGACTAGCTGATGCTTGTCTAGCTGGTTAGCCACCATATAAGCAAACCCATGTGCTCCAACTAGCTTCGGTTGTGTTGACATGCTCCAAGCAGGCAAGTCGACAATTACAAATACCTGCTCTTTAAATGAAACAATCAAAAAACGTACTCGGTTTGCTCCGAGTTATCTCTTTGTGGGGCATCTCGGTCCGTAGACCAATGTCCCTGGATGTTGCTGAACCCACTGCAGCTGGGTGCAGATGGGACTGGAGGCTCAAAACCTGATGATCCAGAGCATTTTAATGTGGTGTGAGCTGGCACTCAGTTTATTCATGTGGTCTCCGTCGGAGGCAGTCTTTTTTTTTGTGGCTGTGTGGAAGTGATTTGGATTCATCGGGGTATTCAGACGCCATGATTAGCTGCATGTGGTGGACTATACTCACAGATCAGCAGCACGCACTTTACCAAATATTTACATGTTCCGCTTCAACGAGAGGTGAAAGAGAAGTAAATTATCAGAAAGGAGTGGGCCAATCAAAAGGGAATGGAATTATTGTAATTGTTGCACATCATTTGTAAACATTTTCCTTCTCCCTGCTTCAAATTGTTCCATCAGTGAAGGCGCTGGCTGGTGCTGTTGGTTCAGCTGCTCTGTAATGAGGATGAAGCCTCGTACAGTTGCTCCAGCAAAGGTCCAGTGGAAACCAGATGTAGCAGGGGGGAGACAGAGTAGTCGGCAATGTCACCCCTTGACAGGTGGAGATCAGAGTGGTCCAGAACCCCACCCCCCCACTAATAATATAGTGAGCAATTGCAGAATTCTACTCTGACATCAGATGACTTGAATGTTGCTTATATCTCGGGGTGGCTTGTAGCTCTATGACGCACACCGTAGGTTTGCTGAAGTAGGCAACATGTGGTTTGTTCTGAATAGACGGAGCACCTGAGCATTAGAACAGCTGCATAGAACTATGTCAATGTTATAATAACTATTTGCTATGCAGATGTCACATTACAAAGGCAGGAAAATAAAATAAAGTCAGTCATACATAGACTATCATTGTAAGAAGTGGTACAGGATAAAGATGGAGGACGGCATCGCATCTAGGAAATTAAAGACAGATTGGAAATGGTATGAGGAAGTAAAACGGATGTCTAGTAACCTGCGCTGCTCGTTCCAAAGTCTGCTGTAAGTGTCCTCACCATAAACATCACCATTGTGGGCCGTTGCCTTGGTGGTATCACAGTCAGCATCATTTCACAGAAGATGAACATTCAAGTCTGTGCTACGATATTTGTAGGATATTAGCTGTCACCGTTCCTGTTCTGTGTGGGTGGGTGTGCCTGCATGTTGTTAGCACGTTTTTCCCCACTGATGACTATGTTTGTTGTGATCTAGTTACAGATGCATCCGTCGTCTGAGGAGCTGAGCAAATCACCGAGCTGTGTGCAGCTCCACGCAGACCTAAGACTTTAAAAAAAGAATTCCAAATCAATAGGAATGAGTGTTATTTACATCAAATAATAATTCAGTGTTTTATTCAGTGAGTAACATCAGATATGTCAGTCAGAGTAATAACAAACATACCTACTGTTATCATGAGTCCCATCCTGCGTGTTCTGTGATGATGAACAGTGACACTGACCACTATTTTTCAACAGTCCTGCAAAAAGAAATCCCCGACTTACACTGCCCTGCGTTCTGCTGTGGCATGTTGTTTGCACTTTTCCAGTCTCCTGACAAAGAATAAAGGTCAGTAATTTATGTGAACAGTCTGCATATAAACCTGGCTCACTGGTTTATTTACAGTTCTTGAAGAATTTAAATTAGAGCAGTATGTGGAGTCAGGAAGAGTCCCGCTCATTTCAGGTTTCAAGACCGACTTGACCTCTGTGTGTGTCTGTGTGTCTATGTGTCTGTGTGTGTGTCTGGGTGTTTTCTATACATATATATATATTAACAGTGGTGCTCTCGGCCCAGTGACGTTCAGTATTGATCCTAGGTGAACTAAATACTTGTAGAAACTAAATGAACCAGGCTCCTTTTTTCTCCCTTGTGATTTTCGCCCTGCTGTCTTTCACGTTGTCTCCCATCACACCAGCCACTGAGATTCGTACTTGCTTCCTAAACGTTAGTGTCCTGTGGGGTTTCAAACTTCACTGTTTGTCTTGTTGTCTCATCCAGTGTGTTTTTTATTTGGTTGATATACCTGATGGAAGACATGTACGTCTCCTCTAATGCTGCGGAGAGTCAAACATGTCACGATAAGTCCTTTCAACTAATACAATTGTGACGAATCACATGTGTGATAACATTGTTGGAAAATGATGATGCAATTTTTAAAAAGTCTCAATTCATTCTGTGTTTTCATCAGATTGCCATGACTGTCATGTTTAAATTAAGAACTCGGAAGTGATCTTTTCCTTCTCAACCTTCTCACCAAAGGTTAATTTATTGTGGAAATGTATTTTATTAAGTGGAAAGTCATAATTCATTCGGGATTAATGCAACACGTGCTGATCTAGTGAAGCTCGGCTATTTCCATTCTAAAACTCTGTGTTTTCCCCGTCATTATAACACCGGTGTTTTTTTTCTTCTTTCTTTCCACAGTACTCAAACTAGTGAATGGAATCCTATGTGAACTTCTCTGTCCTCTGCTGTAGTTGCTTTTAGGCAGATGATTCAGATTTGGCAAATTCAAATAAATGTACCTCCTGCCACCAACCGCAGCAGCATGGATGTGATTAGTATTAATAAGATAAAGATAAAATGCTAATGATTTCCATCCCTGCAGACTGTTAGTGCCATTAAGTCCTGGCTTTTGGAGGTTGAGCAAATTGGATTTTGAATATGACCATTTTGTGATTATTATTTCTGATGGAAATCAAAACTGATCGCTCACAGTAACATCAAGGTTTCCTGTGAGATGTCATGTTACGTCTTAAGTATAGTCCTGTACTGTGAAACCATTTTTTCCATCTTGTAACAGTAACAATAGTCTGTCAGATATGTCTCACTGCTGCAGCTGCACTCTAACTCGAACTCAACTTCAGGCCAATTTATGTTTCTGAATCAAATCGACAGCCTACCTATGGCAAAGGGTCCACATCCAGCTCTCAGAGTGTCACTACAGGGTTTGCCGAGAAAATAGAACAGCCCAAACGGTATATTTTTATACAAAAAAGTGAGTGGAAAACTATGCTCATCTTTTTCTAGGTAACAAGAGCCACTCACGTTAATTTGCTATCGGTTGAAGTAAACAAAGAAAAACCCTGTAAAAAATACAACACAACAGCAAGATTAAATGTGGAGTAATGCAGATGGCAATGAAGAGGTATAAACGCTCATGACGGAGTAGAGTACAATGTCAGGTACAACATAGGAACCACGTCGGTTCAGTGTAGAGGCATACATCCAGTGACAAACACCATCCGACACCATCTGACTCATTCCATGATGCTGCTGATGCGACTCAGAACGTCTAATTGGACAGGCAGATGGTTTACACCTGTCCAGAGAGTCACGGTTGTGAAGAAAACTTGTCACTTGACATCTGGTAATAAATCTTTTCCTCTAGGGATTTCTGTTGATGGGGATCAGTGAGCAGTGGGATCAGTCCGATTTAAGGGCTGTTTTATTTTTACCTTTAAACCAGCGATGGCTGGATAAACCGGCAGCACGTGTCTGAAATCTTATGAAACGGTACTGGGTAGAACGTGGAGCAACACTGATGCAGCAAAGTTCCAACAGCTGACTTGAGGCGTCTGCTGGAGTCTGCCCTTTTAGCTGCCCTCGGTTCTCCAAGGAGACGGGATCGGAAGAGATGTTTACATTTGCGCTGGATCACATTTCACATGGCACATCTGCTGAACAAATACACCACAGGATTCCTGTGTCGTTTTACAAAAAAATTATGGATAGAAAGAGGCAAATCCTCAGACTGTTGCCTCAAAGTTGAAGAAGCCGAAATTAACTCTTGGGACCGGCCCAGATGATGGGAACCTTTGTGGGTAATACCTGTGGTTTGCGACTCACAATGAAACTACTCTTCTCGTATCAAAGCTTGGGAGTGTCCCATGTCCCATGATTCGTAGGTTTCTGTTCAGGACCAGAAGCTGCAGAAACTGTGGTCAGTCATGAAGAACAAGTAGCTTAATATAAAACACTGATTGGTTTCACAGGCTGAATGAAAAGGAGGTTTGTTTTCTTTTCACCTCTGTCAAACAGTTTTCATCCCTTTCATGACTTGTCTCTGAAGTGTTTGTAGTTTAATCTGTCTACTTTTGACATTATAATTAAAAGGGTTTGTGACATCATAAATGTCGGGAGCTCTTGTTTGTTAATGGTACCTTACGACAGTTGAGAAGGGATCAGAAATGCCTACCTCTCCATACCAGGGCTTCACTCACACAAAGCCCCTCCATATCTGTGATATTTTGACTTCTATTCTGTACAGTAGAGGTGCTGACTCCTGCATTGCCCATGTTAAAGGCAGCTTTGTACTTTTCAGGATTTTAAATGATAATGCCACAGTAGCACAGCATTGATAACAGTTCCTGCAATGTTCAAATAACTTTGAGTAGATGTGGCAGCTCAATAGTAAAATGAACTTACTTTACACCCGTAAAGCTCTTTACCCCTTGAGGTTTAAGGGACATCCACCAGAACATTTCTGGGCCTTTGCTTCCTGCCAGCTCGCTCCGGTGTTCAAATCTTAGCATGTGGAACGTCTGTTTCCTCTTTCCCTGTCTTGTTTCCTTCCGAAGATTAACTTAGCTTCTGACAAATTGAGAGGGTTCATGCCGACAAATTGTTGTTGAAGTGTTCAAGTAAAGAAGAGGCCGAGCACATATAGCTAATTCATTCTTTTTTCAATTTTAATCTGTCACATGCTGTCAAAAATAAATGCAGCTCGGCAATGAGACATGACCGTGTGCAAATAAATGCACTTGATTCCAAGACAGGGCCAAGACCTTAAGATCAATCTCGAGTACTCCAACACTACATTTGCCTGAATCATACGTTTCCTGTTTAAATGAAGCGTTGAGATGAGATAATGACATAACTAACTGGCCAAGGATCCTCCAAGTTCTCCAACCCATTCACTTGCAAAAGAGACATTTCCCCCTTTTTAGGGGGAAAAAATTTAGCCGGGGTGGTCATGATGTAATTTGTGCTCCCAGATGACGATGTGAAATCATTCTTCGAAACCTGAACTGCCCAGCACTGGATCCAGACTGGGCAGGTTGGTGTGATCCACCCTCCCTCCACAGCGCGGTCCAGACCTCTTCCCAGCCGCTCTCCTCCATTACATCACAGGCAGCAGAGGAGCCAGGAGAGCCTCCGAGTTTGGGCACCGGCCAGCAGCCGTGCAACCGTGCAGGAGCCCGAGCTCTGTTTTGACTTCTCACTATAGTGGCAGCGATGATTATACTGTGGAAGACTTTACTCGCCTGGATGACTCTCTGCTAGGAACGTTGCGTTACACAGAGTGGAAAGACAGTGATGTACTCTGCAGCGCTAACAGGAATGCCGCTAAAACTGCCAATGTGGCATGGTCTCCCACTACTTGGAGCTGAAAATAGTTGGGGTTGACTCCTCTGTTATGCAATTACAGTAGAGTGTATCGCGGAGGGAAAAGGTGACGTGGGATGGATGAAATGTTCTCACACTAAGAACGTTGCCAGTGTCTTTCCTCTCACGTGTGTCTGTGGTGGTTTTTCTGATGTAGTAAAACAGGTTTTCACAGAGTTCTCTGCTTGCCTCAGTTGGCAGCCTTGTAGCAATTATGTAACATTTGTATCGGAACCTCTTAGTCTCGTTGGATTAAAAAAGTTGTAATTAGCAGTAAGTGTGTGGAAGTTCTCAGTCATCCAGGTCATAGTAACCTTTGTTGGGTTAAATCTTGGGCAACTTCAATAATTAGCAACAGATATTGAAACACGCTGTAAATATGTGATGTCAGTTTACTGTTGTGTCTACCAGCTGTTGGCCAACATCCATTCAGACTTTCTCCTCCTGTAATCAGGCATGTGTTGTTGTCACGTATATGTAATCATATGCCTCACAGGGATGTTAATCCTGTTCTTAGCGGAGCTGACCTGCGTCCAGCACTGATCGGGGACCACAAAAAGACAAATGTCTTAAAGGTGTAGTGGCTGTTTCAAAAATACTCTGGAGACATCCAAGCATTGGAGGCTTGTTCACTGCCTGATCACTCCGAATCCAACAGTTATTTATGCTTGAAATGTAAGTACTTGTGTCCTTTTACATGACCTGCAAACTGACACAAATGACAGTGCAGACACTGACACTCAAGATACTTTTTCATAAAATTACTGAATATAAGTGTAGTCAAAGTAAATCTTTGCCTGGGGACTCTGAAATTACACTGTTTAGAGAAGCCTTTATTTCTGAAGATATCCTTGTATGTCTAGATAGTTATGAATGTTTTTTGTAATCCTAACGGTTCTCTGGTTAAACTAATTAATAATTCATGTAGTGTTCTGTGAGAACAGCGTTGGTATTCATCTTTAATGTCGTTCCTGCTGCTGGTTGCTGGAGTATTAAACTTGTGTGATTATTGACCACCAGTATGGAGTCTCCTCAGAACGAAAACACTTGGCCCAGCACGTCTGTGTTTCCTCTGAGCTCTCGTCACTCCAGCAGGTGCTGAGTGTGATGGGTAAATGATATATGGCGTCTCCTCGTCGTGGCCCCTGTGTCCCTTTCTCAAGAGAACCTATGGGGGCATATTATGTCTCCAGTGTTTTCCTTTCTCCTCGGCTCCTCGTGTGTCAGGTCACAGTGATTCCGTTCAACAGATGTCCCCGAATGTCCTTTGCTCAAGTGTGTAGAAGCAGTAGAAACGTTGGGAATCCAAATTTTTGATGTATTGCTTGTTTCACTGATGATTTCCTAACCTAATCGTCAGTTGTTAACAGGATTTTTCCCCTCTAGAGTCAGGGCACGTGTGGGCCAGAGAGGGATCTTTTCTTCTGAATACGTACATTTACTGAAACCTGGAAAGGGGGTAAAACCTTTTTCCTACTTTTTAAGTGTTCCTCTGCTTTTTTCTTAGTAGAAAATGATGGACGGGAAGATTATGTTACTCTTTTTCCTTCCTAATTTTCTTAATCTTGGAAATTGCAGGTCTGTTCAGAGGTATTAGACGACTTTCCTGGCAGTTAGAAGTTCCATGATCACTTGCCTACCATTGACTCCCTGACCAGAAAAAAAAGGACTTATCAGATTTGCATATTTACATAAGAAGCTTTGCTAAGACATAGAAAGCTGCCAAAGTTGGGATATTTCCCAGTGTCTACAGTGTCACTTTGCCGTAACCACATTTCCACAGTTAGTGTGCTCGCTGTGAACAACTTGTCTGGCTTTCTGAAACTCAACCCTCTGTCCTCACTCCACTTTGCCTGCTGCAGTGAATGCTCAACTTAAGTGTCAGGTCTTTAGAAAGTAACCCACTTTCACCGTGACCAGGGCAGCGCAGAGTGCACTCCGTGAAAGGATGATGTGGTTTGTTGTTGTGTTCCGTGTACTAGCACGTCCCATAAAGGCGCCACGTGCCAGAGGCAGCATGTTTTCAGTTTGTCGGCCCTGCTCACTCAAACATGATATCTGAAGAACGCCTGGAAGGGATTTCTTCTTGTCTGCCATCGACTCAGAATGAAGGATGAAGTGAAGAGGTTTTGGTCATACAAGGTCAAGGTCATGCAAGTATGGAACCACCAGCATGGAATCAAATAAAAACCGATTATTGAAAATACAACTCACCATCACGCTTTTGTTCAGTCTCGCTGTGCAGCCAATGGACCGTTATGGCCCGATGGTTGGGGACCACTGCTTTAGACACTTTTTAAGGCATGTGTATCACATTCGCTTCGCTCTTAATGCCATAGAAATATGATTTAATGGGCAGCACTGTAACCTTGGAACAATCACCAACAAGTCAATGACCAGATGTCTGGGGTCAGAACCACACAATATTTACTTATTTATGAGACACTAACACTCAGGAGGAGGCCCTGACGGTCTACACAGGTTCCATGTATTTGTCTTTTTATTTTTTATCCCTTCGCGTAGATTTTCATTGCAGTCAAAGCTGCGGAGGAGCGTAACAGGGGAAGAGGAAGCCTTTTGTTTGTTGAAGAACAATGTTGTGCATGAGTGTGCACGCTGGTGCGTCTGGAGTCAAAACAGAGCAGACAGACAAACGCGGCAGACGGCCGTGGGGGAAGAGGCAGCGCCTGCTGAGAGAGTGTGGAGGAGGTGGGAGACTGCTGTTCCCTGAAGATGTGTCAGACCGTCTGCTGGGTTGGGTCAGCGTGCTGGCCTCTAGGAGCCAGGTGGACAGGAAGGGAGGTTCAGACAGGGGTCAGGTTGAGAGCCGGTGGGCTTCAGGAGATTTCTTTAGGTTCACACGCACTTATGATTTCCCACAACCAGCTTAGTGGCTGATATTTGGAATGCTTCCTCTTCTCCAGCCCCTTCCTCTCATTGGCCTGGGCTTGCAGACAGTTGAACGTAGACAGGGATGTAATGGTGGAACATTACCATGCAGTTGTCTGTGTTCCCACACCCCCCATTTCCTCCCCTTCAGTGTAATGGTTAACCACAGCGCACCAGGCTACAGGCAGTTGGAACCCTCATTTCCTCCTTTTCCCATGCTTCTGTGTGTGTGAATGGGATTCCTGGTGGAGCATATTATATTTGTTTTACAACAGATAAAACTGTCACCCGTCTATCTTTAGCACTAATGGCAACCATAGTAACCCTCCCTCCCTCCGTCCCTCCCTCCGTCTGCAAAATATCACATGACTTCTCCCTTCCCAGGTGTTTGGCTTGCGTCTGGAGGAGTGCATTGATTCGCCTGCACAGTAGGGTTCTTTGTGTTCCAGCCTGGGAGAAACTCAGCCCATCCTCTCCCCACAGGTGGAACTTAAACTTCACCCCAAGTTCTCAGTCGACACGGAGCTGCTACCACCCAGAACTGGATTTTCCTTTTTTCTTCTTTTAATTAGGAGCTGGTACATAGAAGCTGAGCTGATCCCAGTGATAGTCAGCTGAGTGCGCTGTCCTTGTAGTTCTCCCTGCTCTCCTCAGGGAGACAGACCTGTTACGAACCTGTTTGATGGAAAACAATCATGTGACTAATTGTCAGCTGCCGCCAAGAGCAAACACACAATACCCTTGCTCCTTATGTGAGCCACCAGGTTACAGTTTCATGATAGTTTCTGATGAAGTATTTTCCTTCTTCCAGTAGTTGTGTGTGTGTGAGACAGTAGGTGGTTGATAGATGATGCACAAAGCATTTGTGTGGGCGAGCTGGTTTGTCCCATCACAGCCTCACATTTCTTACCCTTCATTCACAGGCTCTATGGTGTGTGTGTGTGTGTGTGTGTGTAAACCAGGCAAACTCCAGTCAAACTGTTATCAAATCACCGTCTTGCATTATGTATGTGTTAATGTATAACTCTTTCTCTTTCAAACACCAGCCATCTCTGAGTGTGAAAATCCCCCTGCGGCTGTTTTCATGCGGTGAATATCTTAGTGGTCTTCATCCTCTCCATCCCTCTGTAGTCATTTTCTGTGTCTGTCTTGTCAGCGCACCCCCAGCCCCCTCCCCAACACACATACACTCTTTTCCCTTCCTCAACCCCCATCAGTCAACGCTGCGGTCCCTGGCCGTGAGAGGCAGTACGACTGGAATGAGAATCACAGGCGGCACAGAGAAACCCTTCTCTTGAGTTTTGCCTCGATACTTGCCGTCGCTATGACGACAAGGATGTGCAGAGATGCAAGGGGCTATGTGATGTTCTTCCGGAGTGTGTGTGTGTCTGTGTGTTCGAGATGGAAACAGTGAATATTAGGGAAAATGAATATCAGTGGCTAACATTAGCCGCTAACAGTCATTATAGCTGCTTCAGGATGAGATGCTGCTTGGTTGGCTGTTTGAGCAGCATCCGCCTTGTTTTTTGTGAATGTTCAGGGGAACATGATGCCGACAGCGGTCAGAATGTTACGGCAAGAATACAGTCACTCATGGTTCTGAGCAAAGGTCCTCTCTGACATCTTGGTTAGTGATGATAATATGCGGCATCTTTTAGGTTAACCTCACTCACTAAAAAACAGAATGTGAGTGCTTGGAAATGCAGTTCTAATTCATCTTTTTCTGTGCATGCGTGAGTGTCCTTCTTGTTAATGGGTTGACTGTGTCTTATCTATGCACTTGGTATGTAAGAAATGGAAATTGGTTTCAAAAACAAATCAACAAAAATAAAATAAAAATGAAATAAAACTAACAAAGATATAAAATATTTTTAAAGATATACATGTTAAATGACGTTAACAGAATAATTGCTAATTTAAAATGTACTCACTCACCCGAATCCTTTTCTAATTGCCAAAACGAACCATTTTGTTTGTTTCCAGTGCTGGGGGGTCACCGTCACCATCATTTCTCTTCACATTAACTTAAACTGCTTCGGAAGAGAAAATGTAATGTCAATAATGTCTCTAAAGCTGTTAAGCTACTTACCTGTCTGTCCCCTACCTGTTTATTTTTCCAGAAGCGTCTCTGTAAATTTACAGCAAAACTAAAAACATCCTCAGAGAGACTTTAATGAGCCAGTGTTGTACAACCCCAGCGATGCCCCATCAATCATGAATGACATTCAATCCTTCCACGGAGTCACATGGTAGCTCCGGCCCCAAAAATGTAACCCACCCTTCTTGTCAGACGTCTGAGAATGTTTGAATGAACACTGCACCTCCACATCCATCCCACAGAAAAAAAGCAGATTCTGCAGGTGCTGAGTGATGCTCTTAGCTTCTTTAAGTAGTTAGCTCTGTTTGTTTCTGGTCTGTGAGAAGAGCTGATGATTAAGGATACGAAGTGGGGTTTTATTTGGTACAGCAACATGAAGTTAGTTGTTCAAGGTTGTTTTACAAGCCGTGGAAAGGAACACCACAGAATATGGTTATACACCAACAACTAGCACAAGAACGGCTGTTTTCCGACCTGCTATGTTTTGAGGAAAGTGGACTCGGTTTTCACCTACAAATTACACCACTCTGAGTTACGACTTCAGACCTCCAATACAACTGGAACAAACCTTTATCAAGACACACTCACAGCAGACCTGCAGCAGAGGAGACACACACAGTCGTTCTTTTGGGTTTTTTTTTATGTGCTTGGAAAGCTGATAGTGACTTATTATAAACACGTTGGATGGAAAGCTGCGTGTTAGAGTTTTGTTTAATCAGCGTCTGGCTGAGACACTCTGTTTCTTCTCCTCTATGTTTCCGTCTTCAGCTGTAATTCAGCCTCTGTTATGTTTTCACAAGCAGCCTTTGCTGTATAAAGTCTACTTGGAGCGTTGTGTATCTGCTGCGTAGCTGGCTGAGGGTGGCATGTGTTCTCACAGGAGGCTGCCGTTGTCCTCTTCTCAGCTCAGGTCTGGTGGTTATTGTGGTCCCTGTTGTTGTGTCTTTGTGTTCCTGTGTGGGTTTGGATGCCATGTTTCCGATTTGTTCATTACATGTTCTCTTCACTTCATGTGGACATGTGACCTCCAGCCTGAGGAACAAAGTGATTAATGTTTTTTTTTTCCCTGTGGAAACATCATCAAATCCTTTTTTTCCCCCCATCTCCATTCAATACATGTTGCCTCTGGCGTGTTGGCGGAGCCCCCGTGGAAACACAACGAACCTGCCACCTGTTACCTTACACCTAGTTAACCCCCTAAAACCTGGAGGTGGGTGCGTGAATACAGACATAAACCCACCTATCCTCTGCATCTGTTAATAATTAATAAGATCACTCGGGTTGTCTCGGAGGCACCTGTGTGTGTGTGTGTGTGTCAGTGTGTTCAGAAAGAGTGCGGTGAAAAATCAATGCGTGCCAGATGTTTTAGGAATGAGGTGGGTTTCACTGGAACGTAACACATTCCCACCGATGTTTGAGGAAATAAATCCTTCCTTATATGTTGAGCATGTTCTGCGTCCGTCACTCCTTCCGAGAAGTGTGTGTGTGCGCATCCACCTGTTTCTGCTGCTCCCTCCATCTCCTCCTCATCATGTACCATGTACAAGAACATGATTGGGTGGAGAATGGATCAAGTGAAATATCAAGATATTTTCATTGCAATACAGACACAGCAAATCTTTTGGTAAATGTTGAAGCCGCTGACTTGACATAATAATTAAATCTGCATTAATACGGTTTACAAGTCCACAGCTTGGTTGTTTGTTTTCAGATATTGTACTACTGAGATAAATGAAAACAATTAGTGACAGTAAGTTAGAAGAATTTCAGTGCAGCATTTTGGTTCAAAAAGTACATTTAATTTTTTTGGGGCACATAAAAGTGATTTTGAAAAAGAATAACAACACACATATCACAAGAACTTAGGCATCATGATTGAAGCACAAAAAAGGGAATATGAATACAAAATGGTTGAATATGCAAAAAAAAGATATACTACATGAACATATTCTACAGTGCTCCAGAGAGAGGACATGTCAGTGCTTCTAATTTGTGTGCGTGCATGCGTCTCAGTATGTGTGGAATGTGTAGGAAGAATCCATGAATATCTGGCTCGATAGATGTGTCTTTGTCTTTGAGAACAAAGTAAGTCTGACTTCTCTCACCTGCACATGAGAGCGCTGACCGATGGCGACCAGAGAAAAGGTTCACTCAACATCCGTCACCTGCAGCTGCACCACATACCAACATCCCCCATATCAGCTCTGCTGCTGGTCGGATCCGAGCACGACTCAAATGTCATATCACAGAGCCTTTGCTGCTGCTGCTGCTGCTGCTGCTGCTGCTGCTGCTGCTGCTGCTCTTATATCCAGCCCAGTCCCAGCCATTCAAATTAGATACAATTTAGTTTTTCTTGATATGTTCATTTGTAAGTCTTCTTTCAACATCTTGTCATTTCCGATTTTGTGGTCATTTAAATCATAAACTGAGCCTTGTTGCAGAATATTAATTGTAATAAACGACGTGAAGCAGAGAACTCGTCCCATGAAGCAGATTGACAGGTTTCACCAGTGACTTTTACACAAAGTTTCTTCACTAAATTAACGCCTGTCTCTCTCTCTCTCTCTCTTCCAGTCCTCTGCGCCAAAAACCTGGTAAAGAAGGACTTCTTCCGTAAGTATCTGCCACATGTTTATTTGCTTTTCACACCCGTCTTGGCTTCTGTTTTTGTCTCTGTGGGCACATAAACTGCGTGTTACCATGTATTAAAGGTCCCTTGAAACTGACAAATTTGGATCAGTTTGGTCTGATAAATTGCAGACTCACCAACAACACTTCTGATTCTGCTTATTCAGCTTATTTCCTCAGACATCTATATGAGAAAATAAGTGTGTGTTTTGTTTCAGGCCTGCAGGTAGAGACTTGTAGTGACTTGTGGTGTGGTGGTCAGCCCTATTATCTCATAATCTCACAGAATGTCCCAGGTTCAATTCTCTGTAGGTTCTCTCCAGGTTCCTCCAAAAGCATGCTAAGGTTAATTGGTTAAATTTGTTAAAAAAGGGTTGAGAATTAATAAGAAAAAAAAATCATAAAAACGGAATAATAATAAAACATAAACAGAAAGGGTCAAATACTTACAGTATACAAATACTGTAAGTAACAAATACTTGCCATATTTGTTTTATTTGAAAAACAAATACGGCAAAACCAAAAACATACATACATTCTGTACATATATCCTGTGTAATCATGACATAACAGCACATAACATAACATTACCTCTGTTACAAATGGTCAGAGTCCAAATCTTTCAAATCATACATGTATTTTAAAAACATTATTTTGGCATTTTTCAAACAGCATACTTTATTTTTGAATGACTGGTGGATCATTCTCAGTCCAAAACATCACAGGAAACAGTTTAACATGGAGATGAGTTAAACGAATGCACTGATTTGTCACATGAGACCTGCAGATTGTGCCATTTCATTTTCATAACTGAATAATATGTTCAACCTTTAACTCTTACGTCTACTCTTAAATTTCCCGCTGCTGTGGTTACACAACAATTACCAGTGTGTTACTGTTTCATGTAGCTGAGTTTGAGTTGGCGTCTCTCCCTGCAGGTCTCCCTGATCCCTTCGCCAAGGTGGTTGTTGATGGTTCAGGTCAATGCCACTCCACAGACACTGTGAGAAACACACTTGACCCCAAGTGGAATCAACACTATGACCTGTGAGTACAAACTAAATGTGACGTCTTATGTGTGTTTATACACAAGTGTATAGTGTGGTTATCTGTGTTTTCTTCATTTACTTCAAGCAGCAGACACTGGAAAGTGAAAACTGAGCTGATCTTATAATAACTCCAACAAGTTTGTCATAGTTTTACTCTCACAAACTGTGTTAAAGACGTTTTGTTTTTATCTGCAAACACAGATGCTCCTAGAAGCCTTGGAAAGTCACATGATGCACACAGTATAATAATCCAATAACAATTCGATTTCTCGACAAGTGTATGTCTGGCTACGCCTTAAGGTGCAGCATATGGCGTCGATTTGAGTATAAATGAGTACTCACACCTATGTGAAGATGTGAAGATGTAAAGGCCTTAGAAACAGAAGCATAGGCCCTGTCGGATGTAAACACGTCTGTCCTGTCACAAACTCTGCATGCACTCCAATGACATCACAGTGAGAGCAGCACACAGTCTAAAAATGTCTCTCTTGAGTAGTATTTCAAGCACATAAACAGACCTAACTCCAATAATCTTTCCTTCCATTGACTGGAACATGTGCTCGTCTTGTTGCACCAGGACTGCTTTTCACCAAAGATGGTTTTGTCCTGTGAAAAGTAACCTGGAAAAAATGGGAGTCGAAGCGCTTGAGTGAAAATGTGAAAGTTTCCAGTATTCAGCCGGTGTTTATCCAGCAGTCATGCGTAGCCAGCGCTGAGAGGAAGCACATGTCTCCGTTTGTTTGGTTGCTTTGGATACAGGACTCTGTCCGCAAATTAGCTGCTTGTGTCACATTTGACAAGAGGGGAAAAAGTCATGTACGTATGTAACTCTGAGGTTGACGGAGAGGAGAGGGCAGCCTGATGGAGCTCCTCTGTATGCCCACTGCCCTGTCTGTCAGTGTTTAGCGCCTGCAGGAGCCTCAGGTGTTTGCAGCTGCTTTTAATTGACTGATAGCAGTCGAGCTTGCTGTCTGGCTCACACTTATTGAATTTGGGCCTGCATCACCTGGTGTTCCAAGTTCAGCCTTGTGTATTAAAGCTGTTGGCAGTGACTTTTTTTTCCATTGGTGTGTGTGTGTGTGTGTGTGTGACCATGGGTTTGTTAGCTGTGACCCTTTGCAGCATTGTTGCTAAGATGTGGCTGGCACATCAAAGACAAACTGGCTACCACCATCGAAAGTTTGTGCTTATTCGTCCGTCAGCGGGATGACCAGTGACCTGAGTTTGTCACATGTACAGCTGAATTTCTATGATTTGATTTGCAAGCAGCTTTCCTGAGTGCGATGAATCACACGTATGCGCCAAAATGAACTTCTCAGTGAAGGACTGACATCTTGTATCCAGTAGTCAAACGTTATAAATGAAAAACATTGTGTTCTGATAGATTCAAGGTTTCTTAGCAAGGAGAAGATCATTTTCCTTCTAATCTGCAACTGCTGCCATGCCGCCCCCCCCTTGATTTCATATTATTATAATCAGTTACACAGTGAACTCCAATGTTTGATAAAAATAACTTTTAAACACCACAGTAGTATCTGGGTACAGGGGTGACAGTACAATGCGTATCGCAGATCGCTGATCTTGATATGTTACTGTGTCCTGCGTAGACTTTTATTACACCAGCTGTTAATCACAGCAGGATCGTATCATCACTCACAGATGTTGCAAGGAAAATGATGTTCTCTGTGTTGGCTGCAAATGAAATAATAATACAGATTTAAAATAAAATAATAATAAAACCGTGATGCAACATTGGTCTAGGAGAATCTGTGAGGAGTATTTCACAGTAGTTTGCTGTGTTTTTACTGTTCTCAGCCTCTTTCTTCACATTCTGGCTCCTGCTCCATCCACGTACTCCGTCATAAATCATCCTTCTCCACAACACTGATGAAAACCTGCAGGTTCTTGTTCCTGTCTTTTTTCTCCAATATTATTATCATTACTTGTATTGTCCTTGTGTCCAAAGGATGTAGAATGCAGGAAGACAAGGACGCAGGCGTAATTTGTTCATGCCTCTTACTCAGAAGTACTTAATTTATCCCAGAGTGAGTTCCCTTCGTTCCAACACCAGTTAAGATCAAACGAAAACCATTTACTAAAGTTCAATGGATAAAAAGTATTAAAAAAAAGTATGGATAAAATGTAAGTGTATGCATCACTCTGGGTACAGACAGAGCAAATCACGTCTTTAGAAGAGCCCCGTTTTTTTATTAAACTTTCCAGCAGTGCAATAGTCGAGTATTTCACAGCACTCACTGTGCTCGCACTTTGTTTGCAGTGTTAAGTACTGTATAACTTAGTATTATGTGCGTCTCCACTCTCCACTGGGATGGGGTGTGCGTGTGTGCGAGTGCGCGAGTGTGTGTGTGTGTGTGTGTGTGTTGTTGGCCACAACTGCTAT
>CAAKHB010006230.1:32991-64854 GCA_901007665.1 Aeoliscus strigatus | reverse complement strand
GTGTGTGTGTGTGTGTGTGAGTTCTGTCTCGTGTGTGTGTGTGTGTGTGTGTGTGTGTGTGTGTGTGTGTGTGTGTGTGTGTGTGTGTGTGTGTGTGTGCGTGTGCGTGTGTGTGTGTGTGTGTTGTTGGCCACAACTGCTATTTAAAATTTTAGCCTTTTATATCTTTTATATTTAGGCTGATCCAGATGACCGAGGTTTGGTTGTAATACTTCCCCTCCCGTCACGTCTGCCTGATGCTCTCTCACATTGCACCCCAGACAGGCATTTGGCTTTGACTCAAAATGTCCAGACGTCTTACTCACAGCCCATTGTTTCATATCCCTTCTGCTACGCAGCATGATAATTACAGTGGGGATGCAGTTCTGCGAATTGTACAGATGATTAGTTTTAGACTGAAGGAAGGAGCTCAACCAAGCAGATGTGCTTTTTTTTTTGTAATCGCGCCACCGGCCTCTGCTGGTGCACCCCGAGGAGAATCAGTGAAAGAACCTGTTTGCTCTACTTCCCTCTCTGACTTTTTTGTGCCTGAAACATCCGCCGGACCTGTTGCAGGTCAGCACCTCTGCTGCTCTCTGCTGCTCAGCTTCAGATACGGGAATTCAGATAAATCCACTTTGTTTGCAAAACTTTGAAAAGTAAACTCTGAGCTGTGTCCTCCTGAAGAATAAGAGCAGAATCTTTGTGACTTTCGATGTTTATTCCTCTACTGTTTGGACCAGGGACCCTGACGCAGATAAGCATCCTTTCTATTCCAATATGTTTCATAAACATTTGAGAAAATAATATGGCTTTTGAAATATTCTTTAGTATCATGACCTGTTTCACATTAAAGTACATACACGTATTTTTGACCATGTCATCAAAGATGACACTGCATACTGTGTGCACAGACATTTCTCTGCGCAAAATGCGGAAAAAGCTATTGAACTTCAGAGTGATGGAACAGTGTGTGATGTCCAACATCTATTCACCGACAAAGCTGTGGACTTAACAGCAGAGTTCTGAGTTCAGAGTTCCCTCACCTGTGGAACCTCCTTGCCAAAAAGATCCAATGTTTCCTTCCCAGAGCTGGTTTGTGGACCCCAAACAATGGCTCAAACACCCCTCAATGGCCTCACTCTCTCCTTCACTTGTTCTCCAATGACGGAAATGCTACTATTTTCAGAAATGACAGTTTCATTATAATTGTGTTGCTGCGTCGTTTTTGGGGGCCTTTGTTTAATTGATGGTTGTTGTTTTTTTTTTTTATTCCATTCATGTTTCCCTCTCAGATACATTGGAAAATCTGACTCGATCACTATTAGTGTGTGGAACCACAAGAAGATTCACAAGAAGCAAGGAGCTGGTTTCCTGGGCTGTGTCCGACTTCTTTCCAACGCCATCAACCGCCTGAAAGACACCGGCTGTAAGTGTCAGTGTTGCTTCTCTTTCTTTACTTTCTAGGTTCGAGTGAGCAATAAGTTCTTCAGACATTGCAGCCTGAGTTATTCTAATAAAATTCCAAATGCCCATAGGTTGCCATGATGTGGTTGTTCACATACCTTTTGGAAAACGTGATCAGTTTGCATCTGCTCACATGCATGAGGGATTTTCCTGTTCTTTTCCTCTTGTTCCAATGCTTTTCAAATCCCATCGTACCTTCTGAGTCCCACAAGCATGTCTGCTTGCTTGTTGTAGTCTTTTATTCCTAGAAACTACTTCAGAAACTTTACAGGCTCCAGACGCATGAATCCACCCTGTACATGATGCTGCCTAATTCCTCAGAAGGCCTCCGTGAGTCTCCCAGTCTCATAGCTGTTAGCTAGCCACCAACACAGGTCCAGACTCTGCAGGTCCACAGGCAGAAACACCAGCAGTGGATGACATGAAGCTGGAGAAAGGGAGAAGCTAGTTTTTCACGTTGGAGTTCCTCATCTCACCACTGACCACAGACATCTCACCACACTGGTGAATTGTCACCCAGTGATCCACTGCACGAACCAGCGCTCAGGCATCAGTGATGAATGAAAGATGTAAATCATTATTACCCCACTCAGATCATTAGGTTACTTAATACAAAGTTCATCATTTTGTTTCTTTAATGTTTTTAATCTTTTTCATCGTCTTCCTCTCTTGATCATATTGTGTTTGAACAATGTCACCAGCATAGAGAGTCTAGGTTTGTAGTGCTGTACTTGACAGTACCTTTTACAGTTGTGTCGGTTTTAGCCCGTCGTGTATCACCAATGCGCGAACCTGCTGATTGCACCATGTGATAAAACACACTGCCTGCGTATGCAGCTGGAACACACAGCTGGAATCCAGACTGTTGTGCCATGGTATGAAATCACAGCACAGGTTAGTTCCTATCTTGTTGGTTGTACAAATGACTCTGTTTGTTTCTCAACTGGAAAGGAAGCTAATTAAGGAATTATTAAATGCAGTTCTGAGTGAGAGCGGCTGTATCCATCAAAGTCCTGTATCTGTAGTTTAATGAGAAGCAGAAGTGAAATGACTGAGTGCTGCTGTCGGAGATAAGTGGAGGGACATATGGTACGCTCCGTTTCGTGTCCCGTCTCCCTCGCTGGCGCTAACAGAGGCCAGACTAGGGTGTGAGAGGGGTCAGCGTTCGGCTGCTGCCAGAGGAACAGGAAGCACCAATCAACGTCACCCCGCAATTACAGTAAAAATGTCTTATGTCAGAAGTTAACCAGATAAATGAGAAGGAGGCTTAAACGAACAGGGACTGAAACCACTCAGTGATGTTTTTTAATTGGAATTTGTTTATTTTTTGTGTATTTATTTTGGCAGTTTTGCAAACACTTCAACAAGTCATACTTTTTCCCACTCCTGTTCAGATATGTAAAACCATAACTCATGAGGGAAACAGGTAGAAGAAATATGAAAACCTACAACACACAAATGTTTCAACAAATCTACCAAATATAATTAATAGTATAATAGGATGAAATACAAAATCACCAAGCGCAAATATCCAGGTAAATAAAAATGTGTGCAGTATTGATAAATACAGACTAGGTTCACAGGATATTAAATATTCAATTCAATTCCATTTAACATTCTGAACTAATAGTGCAGGCTGAGCTGGTACCTGCTTACTGCGCCATGTTGCGGCACAGAAACAATCCCACTCTGCTTCCTAGAAGCCCAACATTGTTGTTTTCCTGGCGTGTCACAGGAAACCTGAAGCTTGTGCCGCAGCTGTGTGCGCTTTGGCTGTGCATTTCCTCTCCCCTGGCCTCTTCACCCCTCCGCCCCCCATCAGCGTTGGCTCTGCAACACTGGCAGCACATACACACAAAAACATGCCATTGTGACTAACCTCCCTCTATATCTGTCTGCTGATCCAGACAAGCAGTCATTTCACGCAGACATGCATAATTGTGCAGCTATTTAAGTGTAAGTGTAGATGTGTTGTTCTCCCTCTGTTGCGGTCTCGCTCGTCCCTTGTGGGTATTTGTCATTCTTTTGTTAGCTGGTTTGTCTGCATCCACCAGCAAAACATCCATCCCTCCACTTCAAGAGTCAAGGATTTGATTTGCCATTCACATACAAACAGTCCAAGAACATAAGGAATTCTTTTTTAGAGCTCCTGGGGCCTGATCCAGAAAGCAGGTTTAGTAAAAATCCAGTGTTTCTTCATCAGTAAGGGAAAATCTGTGTTTTTTCCCCTCATTTCTGTGTTATGATCTATTGAACTCAAACATATGGAACACTAATTTGGCTAGATTTCTGTCAGTTCAGGATGAACAAATTTTCACTAAACCTGATTTCTGGAACAGACCCCTGGAGTCAAGTTTCAAAAATCGTATTCAGTTATTATTATAAATTATTCAAGGTAAATCAAATAAGGCATACAACTGTAATACTATGCCAAAATGACAAATATTATAAATACATTATGAATACTTTAACTAGTATTAAATGCTGTAAAACGTGGAACTTGAGCATGCTGCTGAAATATTACAGCTTCTTGTCTTTCTCCATTACCTGTGTGCAATGGGTGTGTGTATGTGAAGTGTTTGTGTGTGTTGCTGCTGCCGTGTTTTGGTCCCTGTTTAGTCTAGACACACATCCTGAGCTGATCTGCATGACACTCAGACAACAGAGAACTGATAGTGGTGTTTCTCATGTCTGCAGGCAGTGACAACTGTTTTCTTTTTTGTTTCTTTTTTCTCCTTTCTGCCTCTATATTCCCCTCATTTTCAAATTCCATAGACTGTAAGAACATAACACACAGAGACTTACAGACTTTAGCAGACGTTGATTTCCATGCAAAGGCTGAATGGAATAGTACAGCTTTGTGCTGAAATGTGTCAAATGTTTGACCTCTTGTCCTCTCTTCTTTTTTTTGTCTACAACCTTTTCCTTTCCTCTCTCTGTCATGTCTGTGCTCATTTCCTGTTTGTCTCATGTTGCCCCTCTTCGTTGTCCTCTGTCTCAACAGACCAGAGACTGGACCTGAACAAGTTGAGTCCCAATGACGGGGACACGGTCAGAGGACAGATAGTGGGTGAGTCCACACCAAGACACAAACAGTCTTTACAAAGCATACATATTCAATTAGAATTCAGTACACTGGTATGTATTCTTTGTGTATTCCTGTTATTAAGTAAACACTCATAGGTCAATATCCACTTAAATGTATTTATATGACTCTTTTCATGTAAGACAAATGTAATACAAAGTGCTTACAATAATAAAACAAAAGCCTACGACGCAAGAATAATAAAAAACAAAGATCTGATTAAACGCTTTGATGCACAAGAAAAAATAAATAAATCCATTCCCAACAAGTAAATGAATGGTAGTAAAAGGTATATAAAAACTAGAGAAGGTAATTAACAAATAATTCAATAAGGGGTGCTAAAATGAGAGAAAATAGACAAATTAAAGAAAAATGAAACATACCAGAGACCTTAAATATTAAAAAGGGGACAGCCTAGATAACATGATAAATGCTGCATTCACATGGAATCAGGGAAACTGCAGATGTCATTTTAGTGGACGAGAGGACGGTAAAAACTTTGGCGAGCCCGGTAGAGAAAACCGTTGACGGAAAGTTCAAATATTTTAACTAGCATTCTACCGCAATGGAATTCACTACTGGATGTGACGTAGTTTCAGTTTGCCATGCAATATTTGGAGATAACAGGATTTTACAGCCATATAGCTATTCCTATTATAATAACACCAAATATTACGCAATAATATTTTTTATATTTTTGTTATATTTTATTTACAACATCGCCATAGAAACAAGTCACGTGGGTCCCGATTTGCCGTTGGGAAATCAGTTTTTTCCAAAGTGCTCGTTTGTTTTTCCGTTCCGTCCAGCAGACGTGTCTCCCGTCTGTTGTTTCCCTGATTCCCTGATGTGAATGTGGCATGAAACTGAAAACATGAATAAGCGTGGCAGGCCGGTGAGATGAATGCATCTAAGGTCCAGTACAGACCAAAGATTCTAGGAGCATCTGAACGGTTGCAGTGTCAACAGAGTCAGTGGTCTGAACGGTCCTGTTGCACTGCTGGTTGACAGTTCCAGAGGATTCTACCTGTTCAATCGCTGTTAGTTGTTCAGACCTTCGCTTATGTTCTGACCAATCAGCTGCTTGCTGCTATTAGGCACTCTCGTGGTTTTTGTGACTGTGTGACGTATTCAGCTACATCAAACATGCCAACGTTTGGATGGAGGACAAAAACAACGTGCCGACAAATGCTTTTGAAGCACAGCCTTGCCTTCCCAACAGAAGCCTCAAATGCTATGCTAACAAAATCACAAAGAGAAACACCAGACTGTGTATTGCGGAAATTTCAGGTCTCCGGTTTATTGTGCTGTTTCGCTTTACGGCTCGTCGCAACGCACCCGTTGCTGTGGAATGGCAGTGGTTATGTAAGGTCACAATGACTGGTCGAAGCTCAGTGCCTCATTGTGAACTCGTCTGTCACGGGACCAATGCAAGTGGATGCACACAGTTGCATGTTGTAAGTTGTTGCAGCTGAAATCTGTGGTCTGGACTGGCCTTTAGTACCTTAATATTGTGCTTCAGTAACATGACTGCTCTGTAATCTGCTGTCTCGTAAACTCCTGTGTGTCTGTCGGCCATGTGTTGCTGTAGTGAGTCTGCAGTCCCGGGACCGGATCGGCACAGGAGGCCCCGTGGTCGACTGCAGCCGGCTGTTTGACAATGATCTTCCAGATGGGTGAGTCCGTTGGGGTGTGTCTCTTATCATCTGAGATGGAGGTTTTTCTGAAGCTGCTGCAAATCCTAAACAATAAATGCTGCCTTCAATTACGTAGGGGGAAAGAGATGCAAAAGATGATATTTGCCTTTAGAAAGAAGGGTGCATGTTTGTGCGGCTGCTTAGCTATGTCCGCTCACCGCCGTGCGTGTGTTTATTTCTGCTGGCAGCTGGGAGGAGAGGAGGACTGCGTCTGGACGCATCCAGTACTTGAACCACATCACACGTACCACACAGTGGGAGAGGCCGACCAGGTGAGTACACCATCCAGTCCGCAAGAACTCCAACCCCAAACCTCTTAAATCAAACAGCAGGAACCATGAAAGGCTCCAAACTCCAAACATGAGTGAGGCTCTTGAAAAACATCTTAGCTCCAAACACAGACTCCATCATTAACTTCCTGCCGCTTGTAGGGAAGATTCTTTCCAGTCATCTTACACTTTCACACACACACACACACACACACACACTCTCTCTCTCTCTCCCGCCACCCATCCTCAGACCTGCCTCGGAGTATTCCAGCCCCGGCCGGCCTCTCAGCTGCATCGTTGATGAGAACACTCCCATCAGCACGAACGGTGCCACGCCTACCACGGCGCTGCCGCCTGCTGACGGCGACCAGCGGGCCCAGGAGAGACGCGTCCGCTCCCAGCGGCACCGTAACTACATGAGTCGAACCCACCTGCACACGCCCCCGGACCTCCCTGAGGGATACGGTTAGTGTGCAGCCACGTGCTTGTCACAGGTCATCTGAAGAATGTAATGAACACATACGCATACCACAGCCACAACAAACTTCTGACAAGGTGACATCGCTCTCTCTCCCACCTCTCGCCGCCAAACTAGCTGTAGCTGGAACGCTATGTTTGTTGAACCCAGTGCGACGATTGTTTGTTTCCGTTTTGACATCACAAGTTGTGCGTTTTTAAGGTAAACAAGACAAAGAAACCCTCTACTTGTCCCATGAGATGAATGTTTGTGTGGCTCAGGTGATATACACACACACACACACACAATGTGGACAAACGGCACCTCAACTGTCAGTGTCTAGGAGGGAAGTGCTTCTTCTTCTCATCCGGTCACCAATACAGAGCATTGCTGTTTCTGGGATTCCAGGCACTTTACCGTTCATTCTGTGGCTCGTTGGGGTGCGGGGGGGTGCCACGGCTTCAGACTGTTTTGGCCACAGCTGCACTGAGGACAAAGCATTAGTGGATCAGGATTCAGTCTTTGCTCAAGAACACAACAATGGGGAAAGGGGAGTCAGGAACAGAAACAATATTTATAATTCTTGATAATAAGTGCATGGCCAGGTTTTCCTTTCCCCCTAGTTGAGGCCATCTCTACCTACTTTCTATAAATCCCACCGTCATCATGGAGCTGTTGTGTGGAGGGTTCAGCCTCCTCCCTCATCCCTCCTCCCTCCTCCCTGCTGAACACCAGCGGCTCAGTAACTGCTAATCTGTGGCCTCATTCACTTCAGTCTGATGACACTGCAGCTCCACACAAGGAGCCTGGAATACTGGCTCCATTTTAGACAATCTGATTGAACTGATCGAGCTGTAAAAGGCCGGCAGCCAACATCCACCCCCCTCCTCTTTTTTGCTACACATACATACACACTCAAACAATCACATGCATTCATGTAAAAGCAAACACACATACACCAGCTGCGATCCCCCACTCCGCTCTTGGTAGTTGTGTTTATCCTCATAGTAAAATCTTTAAAGTCACAGAAGCACATCTTCGCCCAGCTCTCAGTTGTGCAGTAGATTTACGATACTTAGTTGTGTCCTCACCTTCTTGATACTCTGTCTGCCTCAGATTGTCGCATGCACACAACAACCACCCGTTCATTAATGGTGGTCTGTTTTATGAGTGTTTATGTCTCTCTCTCTCTCTCTCTCTCTCACACACACACACCGCTTCTTTTTGTTTTAGTGCTGACAAAGTTTTACAATATTAACAAGCTGAAATTTCAAATATCAGCAATATTCTGCCTCAGTTTATCATTCACACATGTGCAGAACAACTCACAGCAGCTCTACAAAGGTACAAAACATTCAGTAACATATATATGGAACTGAAAAATATAGTATTTCACATTATGAAATTATATATTTATATAACAACTTGAAATTATTTTAAATGTGCATCCATTTGCACATGTGTGCAGTGATCCAGACTGATTCACCACACAAACTGAAGTGGAGCTATGAAGGAAGAGAACTCATTGATCTCTGGTTCTCAGTGGAACAGGAACTAGACTTACATTTTTAAACATTGCTGTTCAAGTTTTCTATGTAACTTTCACTAAAAATCATCTCTGGGGGGACCCCTCTGCAGGACCGTATGATTTACACCCCTGATCTATATTTTTATAAATAACCAAAGCGTTTCAATCGATTCAATTCTGTCCGCCTGTCTTCCTACAGAACAGAGAACCACGCAGCAAGGTCAGGTGTACTTCCTCCACACACAGACAGGGGTCAGCACGTGGCATGACCCCAGAGTACCCAGGTACGTCTGCTGCCGGACCACAGAGGAACTGCACATTTGCTTTGAGGACAAACATGAAACAACAAGAGAATGTGAATGAGAAATTCGGGATACTAGTTTAATACTTTCAGTGTGATGTTGAACCCTTCAGCAACAGGTCTACAAGAAAGGAGGTTGAATTTATGGGATCAGGCAGGCATGACCGCACTCAAGCACCAGTGTCATGTCAGTCCCATGATCTTCTGCTCTTGGCTGTTAACATTTCAAGAAGCAGCTGTCAGTGTGTGACTGGGAGGGTAAAATCAGCCTGCAAACCTCTTCGGCTGACTTAAAGAACTTCAGCTGTCACTGATCACCGAGTCCGAGGGCTGTTTGAACTGTCGTCACCTTCCAGCTGGTAATGAGTCTGATATTTGATGGTCAGTATTATATGGTCAATGTCCTGAAAGAGATTCACAGGCTGAGTGTCAGACTTTTGTAAACCGCAGCAACGGCCTCTCGGAAGCTGTCGGCCATTCAAGCCTGATTGTCATATTCCAGAAGAACAGAATGTGCATAATCAGAAGCAGTTGCCAGCGGACTTCAGATGTGATCAACACAACATGACTGATATTCCCATACCTGGCCGCTGCTCTCTCACCATTTCTCAGCCAAACGTGTGACCCTCCATTGTCTTTGTCTCCAATCCAATCCAAGTCACTGGATTGGATAGCAACCTTCTGTTGCTGTTGGTCTCCGTGGAGACCAGGCCGTCCAGTAAATTCTTTAAATGGGAGGATGAAGGAAAGTGGAATAAAGTACACTTCTGACGTCTCAGTCATTCAGCGCTCTGGTATTTTTGTACTTGCAGACCTCATTATTTTTAGTTCTGCGTGCTAATTCTGTGTTTTTCTACACCTCTGTTGCACATCAGAGATCTGAGTAATGTGAATTGTGAAGAACTCGGCCCACTACCTCCTGGATGGGAAATCCGTAACACTGCCACCGGAAGGGTTTACTTCGTTGACCACAACAACCGAACCACACAGTTCACCGACCCGCGCCTCTCCGCCAATCTGCATCTAGTTCTTAAGTGAGTGCTGCAGTGAATCCATCACACAGTGCATCACATCTAGGACGTGTAGTACAAAATGTCTGTCACTGATTTCCTGTCTCGTTGTTTTTTTTCCTCTGCAGTCCAAGCCCCAATGGTTCTCGCGGAGTCATTGAAAGTCAGAATATCAGGTGAGTTTCCTGCTTCACTCCAGCACATTGACATCTGCTGCATTTGTATGTGTGTGTGTGCGTGTGCGCGCATAGAAATACCCACCTAGTGTAAAAAAAAAAAAACCCACACACCCCCACATTCTTGCTTTCGTCACAGAAAGTCACATTCTTCTGGCTTGAAGAGGTTTTTGATCATAAAGGTGTTTTAGCATAAAGCGTTGGCCAGACATCAGATAAGTTAGCAGAAACCAGAGCGGCTGAAGAGCGTCATTCGTCTGTGAAATGACAGAAGTGTGTTGCAAAGACAATTCATGAATTGTGTGTTTTATGTGTGTATACATTCATGCTGCCTCCGTGCTTTCATGTGTTCTTCTCCCGTGTGTGCAGCTGTTCAAACACATACTTTGCTGCAATCTGCCATAGAATTACCCACAAGCCTTTGCTCCACAAAGATGCAGTGGTGTATGGGGGCCTTGCAGGGCCTCCCCTGCCTGACCTCATTCCTTCTTTGTGCAGTGAGACGGAATGCATCGCACACAGATCAGATTTCGTTTTTCCTGTTCGCATGGATCAAAGAAAGTGTTTAGTGTATTTTTTTTTTCTTTCTGCTTTCATCCATCGTCCCCTGAAAAGTCTCTAAGTCTTGTAAAAATGTAGCCTGGCATGCCACATTTGTTTTTAATGCACAAATTTTGTCACATGCATGATTATGTCCAGATGCTGTAGATTCAGGATCTGGTGAAGTTCTCCGTACTGAGAATGTTTGTGAGAAATTTATTTTAGTGCCAAATGAATAAAGCAGTACGCTTTATTCAAAGGGAGAGCAGAGGTTTAAACCAGCATGTTCAAGCCTGTCTTGCCATCTTAGTCCAGTGTGACAGTGTGTTAGGATGTTTTGGGTTCCTCTTCTGTCGCTTTCATTCTTGTTTGTGATGAAACTATGGGAACGATAACAGCCGGGGCATATTGGATTCTGAGTCCTCTGTCTTTGGCAACTTCTTGTCCACAGCTCAGAAAACAGTTCAAATACCGCTTCAAATGGAATGCACCATAAGTCTGTTGACCTGCCATGTTTTACAAACAGGAGAATCAGCCGTCATGTCTCAGTGGTGAAATGTTTGTTTTCGTTTCACTAACTGGTCTCAGCGGTTAACGTCCTCAGTGTTGAGCTGAAAAGAGAAGAGGGAACTACGGGGGCATGTTTGTGTGCAGCACACGTGAAAAAGGGGGAACAGGAGACAGCACAGGAATGTTTGATTTATGGGTGAAAGTGCAGGCAGAGATGCTCCGTGCCTCCTCGCTCGCTTCCTCCTCCCTCCCTCTGAGCTGTCTACAATGTTTGGGCGCTGTCTGCCGACTACCCTTCCTACTTCCCTTCCCTCCCTCTGAGTCTAGTCTGCAGGAAATAAAGGGATTCAAGATGTCAGTGTCCTACGGGGCCCTGTGGATTCTGGGATCGTGGATAAAAGTCTTGGAGAGGCCACTTAGGAGACACAAGAAACTAAGTGATAATGTAAATATGTTTGGATGGATATGTGAGAGAGGAACTGCTGAGCTAATTTCAACTTCTGACAAATGTGTGCAGGCTGACAATTTACTTTCTTCCTGTGCATGTAAGCGTGCAGCATCTCTGCAACGTTATGCAGTGCGGTGTTCATGGTCCGGCCTGGAGCCGACCATGTCTGCTGCCCCACTGAAGTGAAAAAGGCCATTGTGCAAATAATCCTGAAGTAGTGGTCTCATAAAGGATTTTTTGATTCGGTGTGTGCGCACCACCCACTGAGGCCATCATCCAAAACACAGTTCCTAGTTCACCAGTTGTTCACTCAGTCTAAAGACGCGGTTACATGCAGGTTGCAATGACACTTCCTGTCTGAAACATTTTCCAAGCTGCAGTCAGGAAGTACGCCTGTACCACAAAGAAGAACGCCCTTCAAACCAGAGAAGGACATTGGACACAGTCCAGTATGGTGTCAGTACCACAGTATCATGTGTCAGTCCTAACTGTGTTTTTGTGTCGCATGTGTTTTGTTCCATTTCAATGACTCGTACACACACAACTGTTCTACTATTTGCAAATGGGGATGTTGTTATGTTTAGGTTACGTTGTCCACTAAGAACTAGCAGAAGAACAGTTTTCCAACCTGCTATGTTGTGATGAAACTGGAACGCAAACAACTCAGTTATTACCTGGAAATTCCGTCACAGCAAGTTACAAACTCAGACATCAGATACAACTGGAACCCAGCATCAGTCAGTTACACTCTGATATGATGATTATCTCTTTTCTTCTCAGCATGTATCTGTTCATTTCTTGAAATTCTTGCAAGTTGCATGTTTCATCGTGTTCAGTAGATAGAGAAGTGTTTCTTCTCTAATTTCTTTCTCAGAACATCCAGTCAGTCCAAACACTACCGGATCTGTTTGCACAACCTCTGCTTCTCAGTCACATGCTGACTCTGCTTTGTTAAAAGAAAAGTCTTATTTGGGTTCGGCCATCTCTCTGTGTTGCGCTGCCAGGTGGAGAGTGTCTGTGTGCTGAGACGTCTCTACCTCCTGAAACTCCGCCTCCACCTGTGTTTGTGTGTGGCTGCGGCAGCTGTTTGACTTGATGTGCTTCCCACATGACCTCAGTGTGTTTACTCCTCGTTCCCTGCACTCAGCAGAGAACACAGACACTTCTTGATCAGAGTAACGTATTCTTGAGTTTCTTGGCCTCCCCTTTGTGGGTTTTGGAGGAGGACTTACTTGCCTTTTTCTCACAACTTTGTTTTTAGCAATGGAACATCCAAGATTTACAGTTTTTGTCTTTCATCAAGTCACTGTCTCTTCTTCCTTCTGCTTCGCTTCTCTCTGTCCTCTCTGTCACCTCTTTACCACGCTGAGTTTAACAGTGCGTTCCTCTTGCTGTCAGAGTTCAGATTCAATCCAATATCTATCAGTACAAACAGCATCTCAAATAACCTGTATAACTCTCCTATCACTTCTCTGTCGTTGCCCTTCAGCCGCCAGAGCCAGCTGAAGGATCAGGTCCAGCAGACGTTGGTGTCCCCCGGTCAACTCCCGGAGGAGGCCGAATGCCTCACAGTGCCCAAATACAAGAGAGATCTTGTCCAGAAGTTGAAAATCCTGCGCCAGGAACTATCTCAGCAGCAGCCTCAGGCAGGTCACTGCCGCATCGAGGTGTCCCGGGAGGAGATCTTTGAGGTGAGGATGGAAAGATCCAAGCTCTCTGGTGCCATTGCATCATCTGTTAGATGCTGGTCTAGTGAAAAAAATGAGATTGTTCATCCTGAAATCAGGAAAACTGAAATTAGGATACATCTGCAGAGTGAAATCCATCATCCTCAAATCCATCATATACGTCTGCTTTGATTTTTGTCAGTTTTCCTGATTTCAGGATTAACAAACTCAACTAACCTGCTTTCTGAGTCAGAATCTGTTTTATTGTTATTGTACACAGTACGACAAAAGTTTGTGCAACCTTTTCTTACAACTTGATGGAAAAAGGATATTTAAATACAAAAAAATAAAATACACATACCAAATCCCCAAAAACAAGATTCAGTATTAGAAAAATAATATAAGATAGAAAGATATTTCCTGGAACGGGCCCCTGGGGCTCCATCTTAACGATGCTCAGCAACAGGAACAAAGTTAATCCTCCATTTTAATTGCATAGCATGAGTGAAATAATGCAAAATGCTGGAATCAACATACCGGTAATTGAATGTTCCTTCAATGGGAACCCACAGACCCTGATTCTTTCCATTGAATCTAAAAACAATCCCAGTGTACGGTGAAGTGACGCAACTAACACAGTGTCCAATTCCCTTGTACCTACGGGTGTTATTTATAGACTCACCCAAGTTCTGTGAAGATTTCTCTTTTTCTCTTTGTTTTGTTCTTGTCTGCTTCCATCAAAGATCATTGCCGGCAGCAGTTTGGCTGCAAACTTGCGTTCGCTCTCACACAAACACACACACACACAGTTATCTATGATGTGCAACGCAAGTCTCCAAATCTAAAGCAGACCTCATGGTCCAGATGACGACTTTTAATGGGCGCATTTGAGTTTTTCCTGCATCTTTGGGCTCTTTATCAGAGCAACAACACCTGCTAGACGACACGACCCTCATAAAATATGCACTGGAATGTAGTGGAACGGCCATGTTTGTTAATCTGAACCAAGTACATTTTTGTTGGCTGATCTCAATGTGAAAGAGACGGCGGCTGGTGGTGGGGGGGTGTCTGGAGGCTGAGCGAGACATAACTGCATAGTTCTGCGGTCAGGCTGAGGCATTAAATGATGACTGAATCAGCGTTGGGTGTAAGCCGGTGGACAGTCCAGGCTGTCGTTGTGGATGAGACATTTCCATTCCACCCACGTGGGAGGTCATAGAAGTCCAACATATGTAGACCTACTATGACACGGGGTCTTTGACAGACACCGTGTCATTATAGTCTTATGGCGGCGTTTATTATAACTGACCCTAATCCACTTTAGAAGAACCCTCTGCTGATACTGTCAGCACTCTGCACACGGCACATTGAGGTCAAGTGATACACATCACGGCTTCACTCCGATTGGTTGTTTTGTTACACATACGTCAACACAGAGTCAGCAGGACGATGAAATGTTGTGGATGACGAGATGAGCCAAAAGATAGAGAGATTCTTTTTTTTTAAAGAGACAATAAGGGGGGATTAACAATTTAAAAAGATTAAAAAAAACATATTTTCTTTCTTTTCAAGTCTAGCCCATACACTACACATCACCACAACTAATGCAATGAGGTGTGTGCATACATGCGTTGCAGGAGTCCTATCGGCAGGTGATGAAGATGAGGCCAAAGGACCTGTGGAAAAGGCTGATGGTGAAGTTCAGAGGAGAAGAGGGGCTTGACTACGGAGGTGTGGCCAGGTGAGATGTGTCACACATACATGTCACTTTGTTATAGAAGTCTGCCCCCTAGTGGGAGAGTGTCAAAGTACATGTGCTGTCTTTGCGGGTCTTTTCTTTTTTGTCTGAGCTCAGAATAAATATTACAATGAGAGGTATTTTATCTATTTCCAGAGGAAAATGTTTTAATTACAACAGCTCCAAGAATAGAAATTCAATAGTGGAACATGGAGCAATTTCAAAGGTGATAAAATGATACATACTGGAAAACTGCACTGGAGATGTACAATGATTCAAATACTGGAATGAGTTCAGGCTGTTTGCAGCTGTATTGTCAGCTGTATTGTGTGTGTGTGTGTGTGTGTGTGTGTGTGTGTGTGTGTGTGTTTGTGGTACAGGGAATGGCTTTACCTGCTCTCACATGAGATGCTGAATCCATACTACGGCTTGTTCCAGTACTCGCGGGACGACATCTACACCCTGCAGATCAACCCAGACTCTGCTGTCAACCCTGTGAGTCACAGTCACAACATGGAGAAAAATGAAGTATAAATAATAATACATACACATTTGTGTGATGATCAACTTTTATTTACTTATTCATTTCTGTAATTCCAAAGTTCGACATTTAGAACTTTGGAAGGAGGAGGACCTACAGCTCAATCTAAGCAGGATTGGCCAGACAAAAGCAAAGAATTCCTTGTGTTTCTTAATGTATTTATGCTTCTGTCATTATTTGTCCTCCATAATCATCCACTCACGGCTACAAGAGTAGTTGACACAGTATGTAGCTACAGGATTCTCACTGAAATTCACAACATTCAATAAATACACAGCTTTGATTACCGTGTCCTTCTCCCACCACAAACCACCGGTTTTCATCATTCCAGGGAGTAATACTGCAAAAACTCAGTCGACTCATGACGCCTCATGATTCAATACATCCCTACAGTGTCCAAAGCAAACAGCAGCTCTAGTTCAGACACTGTAAGCGGCGTCCCGTCAGACAGCTCAGGCCCTTTCGTCCTGATCGTAGCTTGCTGAGTTTGTTTGGGCTGGCCCTGGTCCAGCCGACTGTCGCTGTCCACTCAGCAGACATCATCTTTTAAACAGAGTTTCCACTTGAGCGAAGAACTCGTCCAGCTGCTGTGTTCAGATTCCTCCTATTCATTTATTTCTATCTCTATGACATGTCAAAGCTGTAACTGCAGGTGTTTGATGAATCCATGACATGAATACTTATTCCATATGTCCTACTCCCTCCCCAACACAGGAGCACTTGTCATACTTCCACTTTGTGGGCCGCATCATGGGGATGGCAGTGTTCCATGGCCATTACATCGACGGAGGCTTTACCTTACCGTTCTACAAGCAACTGCTGGGGAAACCCATCACCCTGGACGACATGGAGTCTGTGGACCCCGATCTGCACAACAGCCTCGTCTGGATCCTGTGAGTACCCACAGTGTCTGTAAAGAGTGCTGCACTTTCCACAAAGGCCGTTTCATACTGTACGTTTGACTTGCTCCTTCGCATCAGCTTCGGCATCACGCTTTAAGTTGACTTATGGTTCTTCATCAAATCAACGGAGTACTGATGGCAATTCAACGCAGAAGCATAAATCACCTTTGGTGTCATTCTGCTCAGACACCACAGCAAACAGTCACTTCTCGTCTGTGCTTGTGGATAGAGAGAAGATGCAAATTGTATTTAAAATCAGCTGAGAGAATGGTGCCCCCTAGGGTTTTTGAACTTACAGATTTATCCCGGTTAAAATCACGTCTGCTTTCACTGGAAACAGCTACTCTGCAGATATTCATATATGCAGCAATATGCAGAATTCGTAATCTGACAACATTTTCACACAGTTCATTGCACTGACACAGATATTCTGTTCCTGTTTTTTTTGTGAGGGAGAATTGTACATGTAGATGAGGGCGTGGTGTGGTTACAAAATCAGACTTTTACAAGTTGTTCTACAGTGTGGTCGTTCCTCCGTAAAAAAGAAACACAGGATGGAAAAAAATGAAGCGTATTTCTGGTAATTGTGCAAATGCATTCAGACATCATGGATCTACTTCAGTTTGCATTTGTACTTGAAATCAAATTCTTTGATGCAACAGCAACTGGACAAACTGGCGGCTGGTGACCAGGTGCAGTAAAACCGTGCATTTGTGTCCTCAGGGACAACGACATCACAGGTGTGCTGGACCACACCTTCTGTGTAGAACACAACGCCTACGGGGAGATCATCCAGCATGAGCTCAAACCCAACGGGAAGAGCATCCCTGTCACCCAGGACACCAAGAAAGAATATGTCCGTCTCTATGTCAACTGGCGCTTCCTGCGAGGCATCGAGGCACAATTCCTGGCACTGCAGAAGGGCTTCAACGAGGTCATCCCCCAGCATCTGTTGAAGGCTTTTGACGAAAAGGAGCTTGAGGTATTTGTTTTGTCTCAGCGCTGTCACCTCATTCTCACATCTGTCTCTCTCTAAACATCCTTCTTCCTGTGCCGACAGCTCATCGTATGTGGCCTGGGTAAAATTGACATCAATGATTGGAAGTCCAACACGCGGCTCAAGCATTGTACACCCGACAGCAACATCGTCAAATGGTTCTGGAAAGCAGTGGAGTCGTTCGACGAGGAGCGCAGAGCTCGTCTGCTGCAGTTCGTCACCGGCTCCTCCAGAGTTCCTCTGCAGGGTTTCAAAGCCCTTCAAGGTGACAGCCTCTGAACACTAGGCACTTTTTCACTACATGGTTCCAGCACGGGTCAGCTAGACGCAGCACGGCCCTACATGGCTGTTGCCACGTAGTCGCAACGCACATTTCTGGAGAGGTGCACATCAGGCTACACCGTACCCCACGCCACAGGCAACGTGTCAAGGCAGACCCGTTTTAGTGTGTTCCAACTGTTGACCGAGCCGTGCTGACAGGAGATTTGTATATACGACCTGAGAGGACCCAGAGTTCAGAACCCAAGTAGCTAAGTATCTTCTGTCAGTAGAAACTATGTTTACTGTTACACTGTAGCTGTATGTGTACCACGGAATACCACGGAATGTACTGGGTACACACTAACAACTTCAACAAGAACTCTTCCGTCCTACGTTGATGCGATGAATCTGAAATGAAACAGCATGATGTGGTAGAGCCCCATCCTTTTTGTCACAAAACAACCTGAACGTCAAATTTAGGCAACACAGATGTGTCAGTGCGCTGTGTGAACTGAAACATGTTGGTGTATTTTCCTCAGGAGCTGCAGGTCCACGGCTCTTCACCATCCATCAGATCGATGCCAACGCCAACAACCTGCCCAAAGCCCATACCTGGTGAGGGAACTGTGCATGTCTCATGCCTGAGCACGTTCATTTCCATCGCAAAGCTTTTACTGCTCAGGAGCTGAGAGACCCTCGTCCAGTAATCGTTCTTGACAATGACAACCCCAAATTGCTCCAGATGCTGTGTCATCAGTGTGTGAATGTGTGTCAGCAGCTTCTCTGAGTAAGTGTGAATGGGAGATCAAGGTGGTATTGGAAAGCGCTTTGGGTGAACAAACACATACAAACAGCACCATACAACACATGCCATTTACCTCTTAAATCACTTTCACAAAATCATGTATCTCATTGCAGGAATTTTCACTGCAACCGTTTAGTTTAGTTGTGTTGTTTTTGTTAAACTACAGCTGATTCAACAAAAGTGTCTTCAAGAGACAGTTCATGTCATTATAGACAGATTCATGTCTGTCCTGCTGCTTTCCTCTGCTCCTGTCTCTCACTCACTTTCTCCATCTACTCATCTCTGTCTCTCCCCCTGTTTGTTTCACACTGGTTGAGGCAGAAGGCCACACATATCCTTGGATTTGCTCCTGTACAAACTTTTTCCTCACCTCTGATGGTTTGTGTGTCTGTTGAGAACATTCACAACGAGCTGGACACAGCGACCCACAGCGCGTAGTGAAGTTTGGTCTCTGTGATCGTGTCCTGCTTTGTCTCTCTTCTCTTTGAGACAAAAATCCACAAACTGAGGTTCTCCATCTCCTCCATGTCCTTCATTGTTTGGGTTTGTATCACATGTAAAACACAGCTGTTGCTGTGACATCAATACTAACTTTGACAAGGAACTGAATTGTAATTGGAATGACGTGTAAAGCACGGGATGGAACCAAACCGTGTCCAGTCGGGTTGAGTAGTGCTGGTACTGCGTAGTGGAAAAGAGGCATAAGTGTTGTTGTGAGTTGGCGCAGACTTGCAACAGTGATTATTTGTATACAACCATGACTTCTCTACCTATGTCTGTTCCAGTTTCAATCGAATCGACATTCCTCCCTACGAGCACTACGACAAGCTGTACGACAAGTTGCTCACTGCCATTGAGGAGACGTGCGGCTTTGCTGTGGAGTGAGTCCAGGACAGCCACCCAGAAGCAACATGGTTTGGACCCCCCACTCCTCCAACACACAATCCCAAATCAGCCCAGATTGGTTGGGGGGAGGGGAGGGTTGTGGTCGATGACTGCTTCTCCCAACGACAGCACACAGGCGTATGGATATGTGGCCAGGCAGAAGTGACCGGAAAAAGTTGTCCAGCTGTGGGGTTTGTGTTGTGTTTTCTTCAACCCCCTTCAGCCTTGTTTGTCATTTTCTATCATTGAAATGGATCTTCAGCTGCTAATAACTCAGACTATGTACTAACTTGCGGAACATGCAGACTTTCTTCACCCAGTTTTATATAAATTCCTTTTAGCATTTAAAAAGAAAAACACGTGAGACTGATTTATACAATGTAGCAATGCTCCCAGTCACCCTGCAGAAGTCCAAACAAACAAAAAAAAACATTTGCATTTACAAGCCTGGTTTGTTTGCACACAGACAACAGGGTCACCGTTGGTTCCTGCAGCCATTTGGGAACACACACACACAATTTAAACATGGAGGGTACAACACTCAGGCTGTTTGGTGCCTTTCCATAATCACTATGGGGCTCTCGGGCATGCTGAAGCTGCTGGAGAACGCTGATGAGACGGTGAGAGAATGGACGACCTTCTCCAAAGACGACAGCAAAGATCTGCACCCCCCTGCGTTCCCATTTCTAATGTTTGAAAGGTAGTTGTGATTGAAATGAATAAATGAATGAGTGGCTTGGAATGTGTTATTTTTATATCAGAGAAAAAAAATTAAAAATATCCATTAAATTCTATATAATATATATAATTTATTGATGTTATACACAACAGAAACCATTGTTTTGGGAAAAATACAACCTTTTAATGCAAAATGTTGAATTTCAATTAAGAATGCTGGTGGTTTATTTCTTGACAGAACCACTCATACTGAGTGTGTGTGTGGGGGGGTGTCGTTTCAAAAGACAAACTCCTGATCACACAATGTCCTGAGTGCCATAATAATTTTTTAAACTTTGCAAACATTGAGCGGACCCTTTAAATTCCACTCATTTCATTCTGCAGCTGCACATGTGAAGTTATTTGTTTGTAGCTCGGCTGTTTGTTCGAATTCTGTTGGTATTCAGAATCCAAAGGTTCATTGTGATTGATTTTCACGCTGCCTCCATCTCCTTCTGTCTTGTAGAAATGTGGTGCTAAATGGCTGAAGTGTTTTGTCTTACATTGGCGACCTTAAACGAAATACTACTGTCTGGAAGCGATGACATGCTTGCACCGCAGAACATTTCATAAGGAATCAAGAGCTCTACCTAGATACATTCTCAGGAGATGTCTGTAATTTGTAACGTCAATTCATTTAACCATTGAAAAGAAAAAACAAAGGTAGAATTATGATCATTTGTTCTTTCCGAATGTGCATTGTTTTGCTCCTAGCGAATTATTTTCAGACACTAAATGTTGCATGTTCCATTTGTTTGAAAGTGAACTGAACATGAACATGAACCCCTGTGTTTTATTTGGGAAGTGTGGCTGAATGGGTTGGGTTGGGGAGGAGGGTTCTACAATTAAAAAAACAAAATCCTTGAATGTTTTTAAAAGATGCTGCCTGTCTAGCAATCTCCATGACCGTGGACTGTTGTTAACATTTGCGTACACAACGTAAAGTAAACAAAAACTGTTCCCTTTTTTTTTTTTTTTGCTCTTTTTATGTAAACAAGTGTATGCAACGTGAAAGGTATCCTCAGCTGGTGCTTTGTACAGTAATAAGATATTGTTCATATATGTGGATCAAGCAACATGTAAATTATCTTTAATTTAAGTAGAGAAAGAAAAACATTGCACACAAACACAAGGACATTGCCGTTGTATTTAGCAGTGACCTTTGCACCAGTTACTCATCCAGTGCACAAGCTGATGCTGTTCCCACACTCCACTGCTCAGCATCACCCCGTAGCTGCCTCACACGACTCAACTTTTTTTATTAAACATGTCAATTTGTTTTGTTTTTTATAGCATGATCCACTCGTGAGACTATTATCTCTCATAGCTGACTGATGCAATTTGATGTATGTTAACACTTATCATTTTGTAAAGGTATTTTATTTTTGTGTGTAATTAGTTCGAATTAAACCTGCCTTTTGTCTAACAATGGAAGGCCTTGTACAAACATGATTTGTCTTTTGCTTTTTGAATGATTTGATTTATCGGAGATTTTTTGGAGGGAAGTGTACATTTTTGTTTTGTAGCTGTGTGAGTAGCTAGATGGTTAAATTTACAAAATTTGAATGTACAGTAGAATATGTAAAATAACCATGAGCAAATGTCCAGATGTGCAGTTTGAGTGCAACTTTTTGTACATTTTTTTAATAAACAACGAATATGTATACAGAAGATTAAATACAGTACGGTACAGTGTTATATCATATGATGTTTATGAACCAGGATCACAAACACCCTGTCAGGATCAATAAGTCCAGACTAAACAAAAAAAATGTTCCTGTTGGGTTGGTCCTTGTGACGTCATGTATCGTAATACTTCCGAGCGGCGTCAGAAGCCGGATTACCAGCTACTCTTACGGACACATCATTCCGCCGGTTTTCGCACTTGTGATGTGTTTCTGCCAAAAAATAACCCTGAAAAGAAAACTAAGAGCTTTTTATAATTTCGGACTGATACTTAATATGTGTTTGTTAATATGTAAACTATTTTAGTCGCTGACGACATTATGAAAGTCGGACTTAAACCTCCTTATTTCCCTTCAACTACATAAATGCCCATAATTCGCACATACTTAGTGGATCCACATTTAGGAATTGTAATTAGAGCCACAGTCGATGCAAACTACAGCTTCACCGCACTATTTCGTCATATGTTCAGTCTTGAGAAGCCAAGGCGGAACGACGTAGAGCGGATGAATACATCGGAAGGGGAAATTCTCTGCTATATAAACCGGGCCTCATTTTTCTTCAACCGGCATTTCAGCGTCCACACAGACTCAGTGTCAGTCGTCGTCTGAACGAGTTTATTTATCTTTTTATTTATCGTTTTACGCATTAGTTACACAATGCCAGGATATGCTGACCGAGACCGCGGCAGAGACAGGGACCGGGACAGAGACCGCGGGTAAGTTTTGGTTTTTTTTGTCGAGTTTTCCCTCGTGGAAAATGGCTGACGAGACTAACCGCTGTAAAGAGAACCGTTTAGCTGAATATTACGGTGTCATGGTTTGGGAATGTAACGTAGTAAGTGTGAATTAATCTCGCTGACTTAATGTCGGTACCGCGAATCATCGATTATTTGTTTAACAGGACCATTTTTTGTCCAGGCCCGGCCCGGTGAACGGAGCCCGTTGTCTTTGACTTCAGGCCTTGTCTGGCCTCGTGCCCCTGCTCGGCATATTCCGTTAGCATGCGAAGAGTAGCATCGTTAGCTTATATGTCGGCGACGTACTTCAGTACCCATTCACTATACTAATATGATGCATTTGAATATTTCACTTTAAAATTACACTTACTTTCAGTTCGCGTACGTTTTATGCGTTATAAACCAGAGTGGTGGCGGAAAGCTTGTTGCGCACAGTTAGTCGGCTTTTACCATGTGGCGGCGTAAATGCGGATACAAAATGCCGGCTGCTTTCCATTGTTCCTCTGCTGGCTGGAAAGTATATAGCAGCATAGCACAGTACTAGTTACAATGACGCAGTTAACATAGGACCCCCCTGGTTTGAAATTCAAATACTTAGTTGCTGTTTGAGCGTTTCGAATGTGCCCAACTCTGTTTTAAAACGACTGTAATCTTGTTTCAGCTATGGTGGCGGGCCTCCTCGCTTTGGTGGCAACCGTGGAGGCGGCGGAGGAAAGTTCGGCAACCCCGGTGACCGGCTTCGAAAGAAACACTGGAACCTGGACGAGCTGCCCAAGTTTGAGAAGAATTTCTATCAGCAGCATCCCGACGTGGCCCGACGGTCTGTGGTATGTAGCAACATGTGGTGTTACATAATGTGTGTGCTTGCTCCCCGCCTGCACGTGTTGCAGTTACAAAATGTTTCCTGGGCTCTGCAGCTCATGTGTTTTATGCCTTCTGTCTTGTAGCAAGAAATTGAACAGTACCGGAGGGTCAAAATAATTACAGTCAAGGGGAGAGACTGTCCCAATCCCATTATGAAGTTCCATGAAGCCAGCTTCCCTTGTAAGTGAACAGAGGTGAAATCTAGTCATTTAAGATTGTTGGGTTTTTAAACAATTTTCCTCTTTTGCCCCCCCCCCCCCCCAACAGCCTATGTAATGGATGTGATCAACAAGCAAAACTGGACTGAACCAACACCCATCCAAGCCCAGGGTTGGCCTCTAGCTCTCAGTGGCAATGACATGGTTGGCATTGCACAGACTGGCTCTGGCAAGACACTTTCGGTGAGTTAAGTAGGAAATGGATGCAATGCGAAGCAAATTAAGACGAGCTGATGTGGATCTGAATGTTGTGTTGTTTCTTTGCAGTATCTGTTACCTGCTATTGTTCACATTAACCACCAGCCATTCCTGGAACGTGGTGATGGACCCATTGTGAGTAGTAATTTGTACTGAGTAGTGGTTCTGATGTCAGATACTAGTTTGACGCTTTCCCACAGAAACGATGATGTTGCTTGACAGAGCTGTTTGGAATATATTTTTAAATATGAAGTTGTGGTTGAATATGTAACTGACTGCTGAACTTGTACTGAGCTACAGTGATCTCTCCCGATAGTGTTTGGTTCTGGCCCCAACCCGAGAGCTGGCCCAGCAGGTGCAGCAGGTGGCTGCAGAATACGGCAGAGCTTCTCGCCTGAAGTCCACTTGTATCTACGGAGGAGCACCCAAGGGACCACAAATCCGTGATCTTGAGAGAGGTAGTTAATAATTTTGCCACAGTGGGTTGTTTGAAGTACCAGTGTTAATCAGAATGACCCCTTCCTTCTAAGGTGTTGAGATCTGCATCGCCACCCCAGGCAGACTCATTGACTTTCTTGAAGCTGGAAAGACAAACCTCCGGCGGTGCACATACCTCGTGCTGGATGAGGCAGACAGAATGCTGGACATGGGCTTCGAACCACAAATCAGGAAAATTGTTGACCAAATCAGAGTAAGATAACACACCTTAGCTGTTTCCACAGGCACAGAAGTCAAACTGAGGACTCGCGAGTGAAATTAATGCGCCGGTTGTTCTTTGCAGCCTGACCGTCAGACGCTGATGTGGAGTGCTACATGGCCCAAAGAGGTTCGTCAGCTGGCCGAAGACTTCCTGAAGGACTACGTGCAGATCAACATTGGTGCGCTGCAGCTCAGTGCCAACCACAATATCCTGCAGATAGTGGATGTTTGCAATGACGGCGAGAAGGAGAACAAGTGAGAAGCTCATTCACTAATGTAAAATGGTGTTGAATCAATATTGTATTCATGCAGGTTACTGACTATTGGTTTCACTTCAGACTCATTCGCCTGCTTGAGGAAATAATGAGTGAGAAGGAGAACAAGACCATCATCTTTGTTGAGACAAAGAGGCGATGTGATGACCTGACCAGGAGGATGAGGAGGGATGGGTAGGTTGTGCGGATGATCCCAGCTCTTCTGCTTTAACCCTTAAATCTCAACTGACATTCAATTTGAAAATGTTTAAATTTGTCAGGTGGCCAGCAATGGGAATCCATGGAGATAAAAGTCAGCAGGAAAGAGATTGGGTTCTCAATGGTGAGGTTGCGTTCCTGTTCAGATTGAATTACTGTTTGAGTTGTAGTCTCACCCTCATGTCTGATTTGTTAGAGTTCAAATATGGAAAGGCTCCAATTCTCATTGCTACAGATGTCGCCTCCCGGGGTCTAGGTCAGTATCCTCCTTAAATTGCTACTATTCTCTAATGTCATTTCAAAAGAAAGTGTTTTTGCTTTCTTTAACTCTTCTGCTTCTTTCTGAGTTTCTCCCCCTTACCTGAAGGAGCAGTCTGTATGGCAGGGCCTTGGCATGACAAGCCCAGGTCTCCAGAGGGGGAAGGAGGATTCTTGGAGGTGTCCTGACTGGCGAGGCACGAGTCTCCCAGTTGTGCAGATACAGAGGTGACCAGGCCCAAGTGCAGCATAACGTGCCGGCCTGCCTAAAAATTGGGGAAGAGTTGAGATCTGCCCACAGCTCCTCCCCCATATGCTCATCTCTTCTCTGGCAATTGTTTGGACTGCCGCACACACCCAGGCTCTGTAACTGTCCCTGCTCAAAGCCCGGCTGCACTGTCGTCTATTGCCTTGCTTGTGTTGGGCACTGCATTGCAAGTCGTCAGAATCACTTGGATGGTGCTTTCTGTTGTGTAGACTCGTTGTACAGCATGGGTGGCGTTCATGTTGCAGTTAAACTTCTGTCGGAAAGAGCAGCTAGTCAGTTCGATCATACCTTCACCTCTGTAATGACATGGCTACTGGCGCTTTTGGTGACAGTGGGACATGCTAGTTGGACACCTTTGGACAAAATCCAAGCTCACACTCCTCCCTCGCCTGCGTTTCAAAGTCATGTCGAGACCTGCCAACGAGAGACAGTATGATCAAGTGAACACCGGGTCTGGAAAAATCTTGCCATGACGACTGGGGGATGCACATGTTTGTTTGTAGGCATCCTGCAAATTGGTCCCATCTCCAGTTTGTTGGCAAGAGCCACTGCGGTGTGAGCTATTAAAGCCAGCATCTCACGGACCTCGGTTCTGTCCTGATAAGCGCTAGTTCGAGCGTACGTAGAGGCAGTAGTGAGCTTAATGGCCCTACTGGCCGCAACACCACAAGTCAGACTATGTGGGGAGCGTGCTGCAATGGGAATGGACTAGTGAATGCATACTCCAGAGGGGGTAAGACGTCTGATCCATTCTTCCAGTGTTTGGCCATAGTTCAAGAGGGAAAGGTTTTATTTCGTCCCAGTGGATTGGAAGGGAATGGAGTGTGCATTGTTTCTCTCTTCCCACAGTAGTCTCCCCAGAGACCAGATAGGTTTTGTCTAATGCCCTTTTTTTTTTACATTTTAAAACGAAACAGCCTTGTGGATTTTCAAGCCTTTGCCGCCTCTCGAAAGCACTAACGTCACTTTCTCTTGATCTGGTTGTTGTGGTGGCGCCGGCACAAAATGTGCTGTCCTCCTTTTCTCCCTCTGCCACACCGCAACACAATCTTACAGATGTTGAAGACGTGAAATTTGTCATCAACTTTGACTACCCCAACAACTCTGAGGACTATATCCACCGCATTGGCCGAACGGCACGTAGCCAAAAGACAGGCACGGCCTATACCTTCTTCACGCCGAACAACATGAGGCAGGCCAGCGACCTCATCTCTGTGCTCCGTGAGGCCAACCAGGCCATCAACCCCAAGCTCCTCCAAATGGCAGAAGTCAGAGGAGGTAAATCTAATTGGTGAGATACAGAAACTGCGCTGTGAACTGCAGCCGCTTTTATTTTCTGCTCCTCTTTCTTAATCATTCTGAGAAGTGGATGGGTTCACATGAGTATCTCAGATGGTTTATTGAACGTTTCAGTCGTGCTGCTGAACTTTTTGGCTTAACCCCCCCTGCCCCCCCACTCTTTGCAGGTCGTTCAAGGGGCGGCAGAGGTGGTGATTACAGAGATGACCGTCGGGATCGTTATTCTTCTGGAAGGCGTGATTTTGGCAGTTTTAGGGATAGGGATAATGGTAGAGGGTTTGATAACGGACCAAATAAATCCTTTAGCACAAATGCTCAGAACGGAGGCTACGGGGGCAGCAGTGGCAGCAATGGCTTCAGTGGAGGCAGCTACAATGGCAACGGACAGTCGTTCACCAACAACCAGGCAGGAGCCTTCGTAGGCCAGAGCACCTTCCAGGCCCAGGCACAGAATGGAGCAAGTCATCCCCAGTTCCCCTTCCCCCAGGCCCAGGCCCCCCAGCAGCATCCTCCTCCACCGCTGGTGCCCTACCCTATGCCTCCCCAGTTCCCTCAGTAAAAAACACTTGAAAGAAGTAAGTTATTGCTTTTTGACATTTTTAAGTTCTTCAGTTTTTTTTGTATTTACACCACAGGGTTACAAACGGCTCCAACCTCCCATCATTTTATGATCTGCAGTGCAGCAGTAGTTGCGTTGCACACTTCATTTCCCCCTATTGCTATTTAATTTGTTACATTCCTTGGTAATGTTTAGTTATGTTTTGTACAAGGTAATTACAAATGTACCATTTTTCATGTGTATTCTTGAAAGTGATGTTTATGCTCCTACCATGGAAGTGCACTGCATGATCTTTCAAATAAAACAAAAAAGGAACCAGCAATCTTGTCCTTTCAATGGGAATGGGGTAGTACCTGTTTTGTCCAGCAGGTGTCATGTTTGACAAAGATAAAGCTCTCACTTCACGTGCAGTTAGCAATGTGACTATAAAACAAAAGATGCTTAACACAAGACTACTGAAATTGCAGACCAGACAGCGGGGGCCAGTACCATGTAGCAGGATTTTGTTCTAGTGAGAAGTTCCGGTTTATCCCTGGGTTTTCTGTACCACAAAGCAGGATTTCTTTTCATCAAGACCTGACTCCATGGTAATTTACTCTTAACTATCCTGCTCTGGAGCAGGGTAACTCAGGATCAGAATTACAAACAGCACCACCCACTGGCCAATCAGATGTCTGGGAACACAAACAACCTGCACATTCCTCCACGTAAGAAAAGGGTGAGGAGAGTTATGGTGTGAAAGAAACATCCTAGATCCATCTATCCCGTTACATTTGACGAATGTTCATTGATATGAGAGGTACTGATTCTCACCACCTGGAGCCATCTATTGCCCGTTGGCCCTGACTGGACCACATGTAGTATGCATCGCCCACAGGCCCTTTCCTTTATTCTGGGGGAGAGGCAGAGTGGCTCAACAGAAATACAGTCTGCCAATGGTCCACCTAGTCACCTCTGACCTCACTCATTTAAAAGACGAGTCCATTGTCTTCCCGAGCCACTTTCCCATACATGTGGTTCAGTAAAGGAAACAGTGTCATTTTCACACTTCATTCATGGCATTTCAGGCTTCCCCCTCTTTTTTGAAGTTCCATCAGTTCCATCTGGATGATTTTATTCAGATGATCAAATGTTAGATTGATATGATTGAATTGTGGTGTCAACTTTCAACTTAAGCATATAACGTTATGATACTAAAGAGCTTATGTTTTCATGTTGGGTCTTCATCCGGGGAAAAAGATAAATGTCATGCAATACGAACTTCATGGTACAGGCCCCTGGTTCAGTGCAAACCATGAGTTTAACACTGAAATGAGGGAAAACTGCACACTCGTCTGGGGGTCACTGAAACATAATTCAAATATGTAACTTCAAGAAAACTTGCATTCTGGAATGACACAGATGTACTTAATTACACTTAATTTGGTTAAAAGAAACAAACCGACTACAACCACAGGCGAAGATATCATCTGCAGTCTTTGTTCCCCTGGTACATCATTGTAAATGAGCTACGTTCTGTGTACAATAAATGAGTCTTCCCCAGTTTAGATGTCATCACTGTGACATGGACCAGAATCAGAAAAGACCTGTCACGTTCTGCTCCGTGGACTTTTCTGTAGTAAATGGGCGTTGCCATGGATAAACATGGACTGAAATCACCACATCCAGACTTTAGGGCTAATATTTGCAGCACAATTCCCTCTGGAGGAGGGAGGAGGGATCTCTCCCCCAGAACAGACGTGCATTTACCCACGACGGGACAAGAAAAGTTTCTTCATTACATGTTTATTTACAGGAGCAACAATCACAGTAAAAAAACATAAAATGAACCATTTACAGATTAAACAACAGCAGTCTTCAGTTACAAATGTAGAATTCTTTGTGTGACAGGTCACTGCGCCTGCTCCTAGGTTATATCCCTGTTGTTACGTGTGTGGGTGGGGCTGATTGATGAATTTTTCTCTGCATATTTCCGACCTGTGACCTGGAAGTATGTGTGGAACGCTGGCTGTGTAAATACTATAGAGTTCTTCACGACATGAGTCACACAAAGGGTTTTTAGCCGCCGCACCCACTGCTGACGCCGGCGTTCTCAGGACCACTGGACTCTTGCGTTTATTTGGAAAATGGAGATGGAAACAAACATGTGAATGCATTCCACCGATAACATGTTTTTAGCCTCACTTTCAGCCATGATCAGGAAACATGTAGAATTCAAATAAAGCTGGGATTATTCTGCTCCTGTGATTGTTTGCCTCACCTGTGCTACTTCATTTACAGGTTATGTATCCACTGATCCTAAAAAAGAAATTGTAAATTCACATTTTTGTAACTTTCTTTTTTACTTCATTTTACTTCTCATTATTATCAATATCATATTTAACAAGTATGAATCTATGTTTGCTTATTGGCTTCTTCTTTAGAATTTGAATACATGTTAGACAGAAATATATGATTTTTCATTTCATTGCCTTTGTGGACGTAGCTTCTGATACATCAAACATCGAAGCGAATGAATAGTTAGAACAGTCATGTAACAGTTATGTGAGTAGATTTGCTGCTTTATTTATTGTTGTTAAATGCCAAACTAGTCCAATGATGATCCACAATTAAAAGACATTTGTCTGCAGTTTTGCACAAAACTGAAATAACTTTTTGCATTTTCATGGGCGTGGAATCATGGCTAAAAAGTAGTTTTGAGAATTTTCCTATTCCCTATTTGTATTAGTCACCATTACACTTCAGCAGTATTTGTAGAGCAGAACCGTAAAACAAACAGGGATTTAGCTGCAGTGAACAAGGAGACACCTGCTGCAGCTGGAATGAACGTAAGAATCAATCATCACCTCACATTTTTCCAAGCCTCAGTTCTGTCTTCACTTGTAGTTTTTTCCACTTTTCTTGTTTGTTTGTTTCCCTAATCTCTCCCTCTCTCTCCCCTCAGGTATGAGGGTGTTGGTTTCAAGAGTAACAGCTGAGGGTGTGTGTCAGACACACCTACGACAAGCATGAGCCGGAGCAGCATGCTGAACTCCAGTCTGCAGGTCACATGGTGCCAAGGACGAGCAACAGAACCCAATTCACCGAGGATCATTCGTGCCTCCACTAACACCTGCTGCTCACTCTCGTCCTCTGCACTTGTTCCTTTTGTTGTGTGTTTCCATTCCCCTGATGAGACCTTGACTCCTCTTATGCCGTAAAGGTAATTGCACAAGGCGTGGCTCTGATAACCGCTCACACTGCTGACAACAAACGCCACCAGTTGATAACACACATCCCAGTTTGACAAATGCACAGGTATAAGTCTTAGTGAAGAGGAGTTGTCGTTAACCCTGTCACCCTCAGGACGTGACCTCGCTGAGCGACACTCTGAAAACCTTGATGACTTTGGTATTGTATGAGCAGATATTCACTGATATTTGGTCATCGTGTGTGTAGGTGTTTTTATGGTCAGGAACACATGTGAATCAGTTCTTCATTAGGAACGTGCTGCAGAAATCAAATCCATTAGAAACCTTGCAATCAGTAAAATTCTGCAGCTTTGCCTCATTCCAGTATGAACAGACTCCAGCTTGGAACTAAACCTGCTTTGTGGAACGAGCCCCTGGAGCTCAGTGACTCTCCGTCCGAAACAAGAACACACTGAGTAGCAGCGAGGACGAACAGGTCTACCCGGTCTGCTCCGCCGCTGCTTTTATTGACGACACACCTGTCGGCCTGGGAGGAGCCGAGACAGGTGGACACTCCTTAAAGTGAAGGAAGACGCCATGAGAGACAGGAGGAAGAACGAGCAGCAGAGTGAGCAGCTGGAAGCAACACTGGGACTCACGTTACACACACAGGCCTGAACAAGATGCTGAAGAAAAAGGAAAACAGTCCTGTGAAGCTCAGCAAGTGAGTGTGTGTGTGTGTGTGTGTGTGTGTGTGTGTCTCAGGTGTCTCAGTCTAACGTTACTGTCCCTCTTCTCTGTTTTCTCAAGCTGAAGTCATGTTGCGTATGTGTGTGTGTGTGTGTGTGTGTGTGTGTGTGTGCGATGTGATCACATTCACAACATATTTCATGTCGTACCTTCCACAGGAGTCATGTGTGATATGAGCATACCGGTAAATACACATTTTTCACGTACATCTTTTTCAGAGTCTACAGGAATGAACCTGTTGCAAACATTCCCATGATACGTCCATGATTGTGTGTACCTGTGTGTGTACTTGTAGATGTACCAGTGTGTGTACCTGTGTGTGTACATGCGGTTTACATGGTTTAATGATGCATTCAACCTGTTAGATGGGTCAACAATATGCTTTTAATCCACAACAGAGAACATGTTGGTTGTCATTGCTATGCTGTAGAACTAGTCAAATTCACACAAACACACACACACACACACACAGGGAATTCCAACATTTCCTAAATGTCCACTCCCATTCTGACCTGTGAGGTCTTTGTCTGGCGTTGTCACCTGTTCAGCAGCAAAGTGTGAACAACGTGAAAGGCCTGAGTGACAGGATGCTGTTGAGGTGTGTGTGTGTGTGTGTGTGTGTGTGTGTGTGTGTGTGTGTGTGTGTGTGTGTGTGTGTGTGTGTGTGTGTGTGTGTATCTTTGACAGAACCAATTTGGGTTC
>CAAKHB010006230.1:20459-32741 GCA_901007665.1 Aeoliscus strigatus | reverse complement strand
GGGTGTGTGTGTGTGTGTGTGTGTGTGTGTGTGTGTGTGTGTGTGTGTGTGTGTGTGTGTGTGTGTGTGTGTGTGTGTATCTTTGACAGAACCAATTTGGGTTCTTATCAGTCAAAGTAAGGAGATTTACACTGCTCCACACTTTCTGAGACTCCTTCACGCGACCGTTCAAGTGTTGGTCTTTGGGTTTGGGTCAGAACTGGGTTCAGGTAAAGAGTCAGGTCCGGCACACAGGTGTGATGGGTCAGGTGGGGGGTCAGGTGAGGGGTCAGGTGAGGGGTCAGGTGAGGGGTCAGGTGAGGGGTAGAGGAAATCATTATGTCAATGAATGTCCTCACTTTTAGACAACGCCGCAGCAGCAGCAGCAGCAGCAGGGTGTGAACGAGGTGAAAGGCCTGAGAGTCCTGTGAGTGACAGGAGCCTGGTGTGTGTGTGTGTGTGTGTGTGTGTTCGGGGTGCACAGGCTCCCCACGTTGGACCCTCACAGTACAGATAAGTCCGGTCTGTGAGGACCCATGTCTGCGATCAACAGTGTGTCAGTGGCACATTGTGAGTTAATGAGATGGTTGGTTTGATAAGAGTTGAACGGAGGAATGTCACCGTGACGGCATTCCTCTGGGTGTCTGAGAGGGTCCTGGGCCGGGTGTGTCAGGATGAATAGCTGGCTTCCATATCAGAGCGAAGGAGGAGGAGGAGGAGGAGGAGGAGGAGGAGGAGGAGCCACAGAGCAAACAGGTCTGCAGAGTTCTCAGGCTGCTCATAAACGACGCGATAAGTTGTGCGGGGCAAGTGGAGGGTTCATGGTTATGAGCTGTCCTGAGGTTCTTATCTGTTCTCGTGTTCCACCTGCCAGCAGAGTAAAGATCCTCTAATCACTTTTATTGACACTGTTGTGTAATTATCTTATCATAAGTGGGTGAACCAGCGCGTCATGACAACGCACCCTGACGCAACTTCAAATGAAGCTCCTGATGCCAAAGCATGTTTCTGATGTGTGTGTGTGTGTGTGTGTTTCAGGAGCCAGGCCAACGACCTGGCTCTCCTGATCGCTCGTATGCAGAAGAACGCAGACCAGGTGGAGAAGAACATTCTGCAGGCGGAGGAGCTGTTGACAGTGGTGAGAAACCTGAAGGAGCTGAAAAACACCCATCCATCCATCATCTATCATCTATCATCCATCCATCCATCCATCATCTATCATCTATCATCCATCCATCTATCCATCCATCCATCATCTATCCATCCATCATCCATCCATCATCCATCCATCATCCATCCATCATCCATCCATCCATCATCCATCCATCATCTATCCATCCATCCATCCATCCATCCATCATCTATCCATCCATCATCCATCCATCATCCATCCATCCATCCATCCAAAATATGTGTATTCATTACCAGTCAAATTGAACATGTGTCCAAACATGTCAAATGTGTGTATATTATTATTATTATTAGTAGTATTATACTACATATATATGAACACAGAGATATAGAATTAAATGTATTATATATCATATAAAAACATAATATATCTATGTTTAAATGTGTGTATATTTACATAAATATATACTGTATATATAATCGTAATGAACAATGTTACTTTGTTTTACTCTTATTGGACTGTAGATTTATAGTAACTTCACTGAAAAGTGAAAAAAAAAAAGTAGCAAAAGAAACCGGACACAAACAGTTTCAGTGGCACGTGTTCCTCCTGTGAAGGACTCGGAGCGAACGGCAAAGAACCAGGTTGTGATCCACCAGAAGGTGAATGCAGACAACCTGGGGCAGGCCGAGGAGCTGCTCAAAGACCTGTTCATGGACGTGGACAAGGCCAAAAAGCTGCAGCACCCGCAGGCGCAGGAGATTGAGAAGGAGTGAGTTCACGGAGCGGCGTGTCACACACAAGTCAGACGTCGACTCGTCTTCTCCTCTGACTGGTCTGACTCGGTTCATTCTCAGTGTGAAGAACCTCCACGACCGCTGGGCCAAGGACTGCGCCACCTACAGGGACCTCTACGACCAGGTGATGGACCTGGACCCGGCACAGAAGATCGACTGGGGTCCAGTGCTGGACGACAAACTGGTCTGTTGTTACAGCAGCTCTCATCATTTGTACATATTTACAATTTATAATGAAAGTACAGTAAATGAAGTTCACTTTACATGTCTGATGTCTGTTTTACATTGAACTCTATTTATTCCATTTGAATCATGTTTTCTTATTGTATTTTGTACTCATTTAAATGTTAGCATCCTTATTTTGTAATCCTTCCTTTTGTTTTCTAGAAAGCACCTTGTGTTTTCTTTGATTGATGTCTGTGTCGGCTGCAGAGGCAGATGAAGGTGGAGGTGTACGGTCCCACTCTGAACGATGTCGAGAAGCAGATCGCGGAACACAACATTCTACATCAGGAGATTGAGGCGTACAGTGCCCAGCTGACGCCCAGCTCCACCACATCACAGGTAGCAGCACGCACACACACACGGACCCTGCAGGTCGCTGCAGCCTCAGTGGAGCGACACCGTGATGTCTTTTGTCCTCCTCGTCTTCCTCTGCAGGCGCAGTTCACGTCCATCAAAGAGAAATACACTCAGCTTCTTGTGAGTACTTCTGCTCCAAAGAACACATCCATCAGTAATCATCATTCACCTGTTATCACATGCAGTACTGTACCTGTACACTGATCTGTCTCATCTGTCACTGTACATCGTCTTTATTCATCCAGTTTGTTTGCACATTTTATATTTATGATATATATATATATGTATGTATATAGTAAAAATAGATTTAGACCCTGTCAGTCTTTGTTGTAGTTTCCTTATAAAAACTATCCCTCCTTTTGTCATTACTACTGCTCTTCTGTCTTGTGTTTGCTGCTTCTATCCATCCATCTGTCCGTCTGTCTGTCTGTGTGTGCGCAGGAGAGATCCCAGCGGAGGAGAAACCACCTGACCTCCCTGTACGACTACATGCAGAGCTGCAGTAAGGAGCTGGTCTACCTGTCGGGGCAGCAGGAACGGATCCTCCAGAGGGACTGGAGCGATCACATGGTGGACCCGCGGGGCGTGCGCATGGAGTATGAGGTGTGTGTGTGTGTGTGTGTGACTTCTAATACCTGGTTGATATCCATCCGGGCAGCTGGTTGTGTTTGTCGTCCTGGAGGCGGTCGCTCCTCCCAGAGGACTAACAGGTGGAACCAGTACGTCGCTCAGGAACGGCTTCTGTTTGTGCGCAGAAATTCAAAAATAACGGACTGCTGGCACACGAGAGTGAGATCTACCAGCTCCAGGAGAAAGGAGATGGTCTGGTTGAAATGAATCACCCGGGCAGCGCTGCAGTGGAGGTGATCTAATGGATCAAAGAAAGTAAAGAGGAGTTGGTGATGAATCTGACATCACACCGACTCCTCTGTTGGTCTCAGACTCACAGAGATGCCGTGCAGAACGAGTGGCAGGCCTTTCTCAACCTGTGTCTGGCTCAGGAAACACACCTGGACATCATCGAGGACTATAGGAAGGTGAGACGACCAACTGGAACAAGAAGTTCTTCTAGAAGTTCACCTCATCACTCAGACGTGTGTGTGTGTGTGTGTGATCAATGCAGTTCCAGCTGGACGCAGAGACGTTGTCTGAATCACTGGAGCGACTCAGTTCCACTCTGGATCCAAAGGATTTGGTCAACAAGAGCAACCCTGAGATCCTGCTGGCGGTGGAGGTACTTTATGATCTCAGCGTTACTCTGGTTCGGTGTTGGTCCTCTATGCAGACATTCTGCTGAAAGTTCTGTAAGTTCTGTAAATAAAGATGACGGCATATATTCTTAGATATTTCTCATTTGGACAAATAAAACCAGGAAATAAGCAACAGTGATAATAAAAACACAGGGGGAACATACAAACATCAAACTATTTGGTCGCACACTTCAGTTCAAGTCAGTTCCATTGAACCAGTTTTCCTCTGGGGATGATAATTAAAGATGAGGATTCAGATTCAGATCTGGATACTGATTCTGATTCAAACTGAGTGAGCTAATATCATCGGGACATGAATGTGCACGGCGCTGAGTGACTCAGAAGTGGCTGGTTCAGTTCTGTGACTACGTCTTCGTCACAATAATCAGGTTTTTCCACGTCTCTCTGTCGACACACACCGTATGTTTGGGTCCAAGACGTCACACGAGTCCTCTCAGTCCAACCTAGATCTCAGGTCTTTGAACACTGACTCAGCATTGCATCTCTCACTCACCGATGTCTCCACCTGGTTCAGTAATCCAGTTTCGACGGAACCGTTGCTGCTTCTTTTGTTTAAACCGATCGACACCCTCAGGGAGACGAACCAGCGGTGCGAAGGAACGAGCAGCGCCTCGCAGCCCTCAGAGAACTCAGCAGAAACATCGTACCTCTGAAGCTGCGTCGGGTCCAGCCCTCCAAACCCACCCCCGTCGTGGCCCTGTGTGACTGGACCGACGAAGATGTAAGAGACGTGGTAGAAACGTGACAAAACAGTGAAAGACAACCATCATCTTGACTTCATCATGTGTCACCAGGACACACTGCGGCGTGGGGAGGAGCTGAAGCTGAAGTCCAACTCCGACAACACAAACTGGGTGCTTTGGACCGGCAGCGGGAAGATGAAAACTCTCCCTGGAGCGTGTTTCATGATCCCCCCGCCTGACGCCGAGGCCGTGGACAAAGTGAACAGGTACACAAAGACAAACTCCGGGTGTTGTTTCTCCGGGCCGACGGATGTGTAGCATGTGAGAGATTTACGTGACATATTGTGTGTTCAGTTTGGACAGGAAGCTGTCGGACCTGAAGAACCGTAGATCCGTTCTCTTGGCGTCCTTGAAGAACCCGCTGGTGGAAGTGGATCGGCCTCAGACGGCAGGTAAGAAGGGAAACGACATCCCGCTACTTTCTGTGACCATGCGATCATAAAGGAGCGTCGCTTGTTGTCGTTTTCCCCCCAAACAGTCACTGTGGCGAGCGTCCGTGAAGATCCCAAAGCTGCCGAGCTCGTCGGCCGACTGGACAAGATCAACGACGCTCTGGACCATTGCAAGAAGGACATCCTGAGCCGAGTGAGGACGCCGCTAGACGACCGCAACCCGACACAAGACCTGGCCGACAGGCTGCAGGACCACAAGGTGAAGCTGTCCACTTGGATAGAAATAGATAGAAGGAATGAATAAGTAAATCACTGAGCACACGCCTCGTCCTCCAGGATTCTGCCCTGATGGTGCGGAGGCTGGAGGCTGAGAAGTCGGCGGTGCAGAGAGACATAGAGCCCATTCTGGATCAGAAACCGCTGGGACCCAATGCCTCCGCGCTGCCCGGCAAACTGAGAGCTGCCAACAACAAAGTCGACGACATCAACAACCTTATTGAACTTTATGATAAAAAGTAAAAAAAGAAAAGACCAGATTGACTTTTGGTTCCTTTTATTTTATTCAATGCAAAATGATCTTGATGTGAACCCGCTTGCCCCCCCTCGTCTCTTTTCTCCAGAGCTACGGCGTCCATGTTCCTGGAGAGGCAGATGCAGAACGTGGACAACATTGTCTCTGGGTTTGAGCAGCAGCTGGCTAAAGATGGCGCCGTTCCCGACCAAAGGAACGCCCTCCAAAATCGCACGCAGCTGCTGCAGGTGTTGAACTGTGCACTGGAACCACAAAGCTCACAGCTGTGATATTTTTGGGTTAAAATGACCGAGGTACGACCAGGAAACGACCTTGTTCTCCCGTCCAACAGAGCATCGGTAAAGACGTCACCTCGAAGAAGAACGAGTTAAATACTTTGGGCAGAGACTTGGACCTGGCGAAGCAAGCATGCAGCCCCTTGCAGCAGAATTTCAGTGAATACTGTCCTGACATCCGCCGCCAGGAGAACGACGTGAGACTCCTGAAGAACCGTTACACCAGTGTCAACAATCAGCTCCAGGAGAGGTGAGGCAAACGTTGTGTCACCGCCTCATCTTTTACACAGAAACTATGAACGGCCTTTTCGTTTAAATTGTTATTATTGTTTTGTTTTAGGTCTCTTCTCATACAGGATGCGACCAATAAACACCAAGATTTCCAGAATACTGTTCAGTCCCTTGACTTCTGTTTGGTCAATTTACCAAACCACGCGTCCAAACCGACTGATAATCTGACACAGACGGCAGCAAAGCTGAACGCTCAGAAAGTGAGTGGAATCCCACAGTAGAGTCTGAGCAGACAGACGCAATGCTGACTTGTTTCGTTCCTCTGGGGTCTTTGAATGTTTAGCAAGTGATGGAGGACATCGAGAAGAAGTCTGCTGATTTAGTCCGAGTCCAGGTTCTTTCCCGAGATCTCCAGAACACTCTGAATGTAGGTTCAGCGTCAAATGACTCTCATCTACCAGAAATACAAAGGATGGTGTTTAACCTGACCTTCTTCCAGGAATATGAGGTGAAGTCAAAGGCTTTTCGTAGCACTCTGTATGACGACGATGACGACGATGAAGATGATGAGGATGAGGATGAATTCCTGGTGAACAGACGTCAGACCTTAACCATGGCTCAGGCAGTACAGAGACAGGTACGGAGACACACGGCCGTCGTACGCTGATCCGCTATCTGTCTGTTGCCTAAAGCGGTTGTACCTTCTGCTTGGGCTGCAGGAGAAAGATCTACTGAACCGTTTCTCTGTGGTGTCTGCGGAGAACGACCAGCTAGTCAGCCAGCTGGAGATGGCACGAAACATCATGGCTCGGGTATGATCCTGTGGAGAGGAAAACAAACACACACAAAAACAATCCTTCAGCACAAAAACACTGACTGCTTTGTCCTTCTAGAACGAAGAGAAGGTCAGTCAGGTGGCTGTGAGTCAGCAGCTGCAGCTCCAGAGCCAGAAGAAGGATCAGGAGGAGATTGACAGTCTGAAGAGAGAACTGAGCGACGAGGTCTCCAGGCGCACGCACGCCGAGGATGACCTCGAGACATACAGGAGGAGGTTCATGTCTCTGAAGAGCAGGAGAGGAGTGGAGAGGCTGGAGGAGAAGGAGGTGGTGCAGTACTACCGGGACCCCAAACTAGAGGCAGAACTACAGTCACTGAAAAACAGGATCGGAGATGAAGAATTCAGGAGGTCAAGAACCCAGTCAGAGATCCAGATGATCCATGAGAAGATGATCAAAGTGGAAACACAGCTGACCAAAAGGGAACCCAAACTGATTACAAAGGTTCTGACGGAATACGAGAGAGACCCGCAGCTGGAGAGAGAAGCAGGAAAGATCAGAGACGAGATGCAGAGGATACGACTGGACCTCCAAACGAGAGAGACCGAGACGGTTCACATGAAAACGGAGCTGACTCTTCTGGCTCAGCAGAAACCGAAAATCCGAGAGAGGATCGTCAAGAAGGAAGTGGTGAGGCTGGAAAAGGATCCAGGGATGCTCAGATCCGTTTTCACTTTACAAGGTGATATTGCTGAGGAGGATTCCAGGTGCAAGTCCCTCACTGAGAACATCTTCAGCACCAGGAGCCAGATAAACACGCTGGAGAGGCTCATTCCCACCATCCAACCCAAGATTGTCACCAAGGTGGTGAAGCAAGTAAAACAAGACCCAGAAAGTGTTGAAGAGGCAAACAAACTGCGCATTGCTCTGGGAGAGGAGAAGGACGAGAACGTTATCTTGCTGAAGGACCTGACGACGCTTCAGTTGCGCTACGGTGAAGTGGAGAAGCTCCGTCCCAAAGTTGAAGTCAAGGAGGTCATCAGTGAAATCTACAGAGTCGACCCCGAGACAGAGGTGGAGCTGGTACGTCTGAGGAAAGAGCTGCAGGAGTCCAACAGGAACCGCACGGACGTGGAGAAAGAAATCCACGCAGTCACTGCGACTCTGACCAGCCTCCGGGCCCAGAAGCCCAAAGTGGAGTACAAGGAGGTGACCCAGGAGGTGATCAAGGAGGAGAAAAGCCCCGAGGTCCTCAGGGAATTACAGAGGCTGAACAACCAACTATCCCGTCTGCAAGTCAACTACGACACCACCCAAGAATTGCTGACTCACCTCCGTAAAGAAAGAGACGAGCTGAAAGCTGAGAAATCCAAGGTGCAGACGAAGCTGGTGAATAAAGAGGTCGTCAAGTACGAGAACGACCCTCTGCTGGAGAAAGAGGTGGACCGACTTCGGAGGACTGTCCGGGAGGAGACCAACCAACGGCGCAGGCTGGAGGAATGTCTCTTTGACCTTCAGAACCAGTACATCGTCCTGGAACGCCAGAAGCCGGAGGAGAAGATTGTAATGCAGGAAGTGGTTCGCCTTCAGAAGGACCCCAAGCAGATCTTGGAGCTGGAGAAGTTGAACAAATGCCTGGATGAGGAAGTCAAAGGACGTAGGAAGCTTGAATTGGAGGTCCGACAGCTCAGAGGCCTGGTTCAGGAGAAAGCCAGCGCTCTGGCCCAAATGGACGATCGCCAGAAGAAGATCCAGGTCGAATCCGAGCTGAGACAGATCAAGTCTCGCATTATTGAGCTGGAGAGTACTCCAGCACCTGTTGAGGAAAAGATTATTATTGAGGAGGTTCTGAAAGTGGAAAGGGACCCGAAGCTGGAGCTCCTGACAGACGGCATTCGCGCTGACATGGAGACAGAGGGTAATACCATCAGTCAGCTGGAAAGAGAAATCCGCAACCTGAAGGTCAAGTTGGAAATTCTGCAGAAGGAGAAGTCCATGGAGAAGGTTATTTACAGAGAAGTTGTCCGTGTAGAGAAAGACCCCGGGGTGGAGGCCGAAAGGGAACGTCTGAGAGATCTGGTTGGACAGGAGAGAAATCTCAGGCGAGATCAGGAAGACAACATCCAGACCCTCAACATCAAAATGAACCATGTGAAGAATTTCAAATCGGTGACCTCCCAGGAGGAGAGCGCGCTCATTGCCAACAGAGATGCCATGCAGAGAGAGAGGGAGGACCTTCTCAGACAGCTCAAGGCCATTGAGACTCAGAGACAGAGCATCAACATAACCTTCCAGCAACAGTCTAAGCTGATGAGCGAGAGGAACCAGCTGGCAAGGCAGAGGAGTGTGAAGACATCTTCTGAAATACAGCGTCTGGAGAAGGAAATCCTGGGTGAAAAGGACAAAATTCACAAAAGGGAGACGCTCATCGCTGAGCTGCAGGACAGCTTTGTGAAAGAGGACCAGTCCGAAACGCACACCAGAGAGACCAACCTTTCTACAAAGATCAGCATCCTGGATCCAGAAACGGGCCGAGACATGTCTCCGTACGATGCCTACCTGCAAGGGTTCATTGACCGGGACCAGTACATCCACTTGTCAGAACTGGAGTGTGACTGGGAGGAAATCACTTCAACCGGTCCAGATGGAGACTCGACAGTCCTGCAGGATCGCAAGAGCGGGAAGCAGTTCTCCGTCAAGGACGCCTTGACGGATGGCCGCTTGACGCAGCTGGATGTGACGCGCTACAGAGACGGCAAAATGCCCATTTCTGAATTTGCGCTTCTTGTTGCAGGAGAAACCAAAAAGCCTTATGTTCCCCCAATCCCGTCCCCGAGATCGCCGACCCGCAGCAGTCAAAGCTCTCTGTTAAACTTGACACCGAGTTCCCCGAGGTCCTCCTACACCAGTTCAAACACTCTGAACGGCAGCAGTTCCAACCTCAGTGCCTCGGCGGGTGATGACCTTTTCCCCATCTCTGGTATTTTTGACACCACCACTGAGAGCCGCATGTCCGTGAGGAGCGCCATGACCCGCAAGCTCATAGATTCCGACACAGCTCTGAAGCTGCTCGAGGCGCAGGCTGCCACCGGGGGCATCGTCGATCTCAACAAAAAGGACCGACTGTCTGTCCACAAGGCAGCGGAAAGCGGCCTCATAGAAACTGGTCATATGTACAAGCTGCTCAATGCCCAGAAGGCCTTCACTGGAGTGGAGGATCCTGTCACCAAAGATCGTCTTGCAGTGACACAGGCAGCCCAGAAGGGCTACATTCCCCTGGAGAATGCCAAGAGATACATCGAAGCCCAGCACATGACCGGCGGGCTGGTGGATCCTACGAAAGCCGGGCGCCTCTCCATCCAGGAAGCTCTCGCCACCAAACTGATCGACAGTGCAACGGCAGATCATCTGCGAGACGAATCCTCCTACACAAAAGAGCTGGTCGACCCGATCACAAAAGAGAAGATATCCTACAAGCAGGCGATGGATCGATGTAAACGGGACATCAGCACAGGGCTCCTCCTCCTTCCCGTGGCCTCGACTGACGACACCAACACGCCGTCGTATTCAAACTTCCGATTCAGTTCTGGTTACAACAGAATCTGACAGCGCAGCCAGAGATGTGCTTTACTTTGTTAGACATCAACCACTGGTGCTAACTAAGAAAGAGGGAATTCTTATACGCTTTGAAGAGACAAATCAAAAGGTTCAGTGAGGCTGTACGTGTTTTTTACAGGGATGTTTTAGTCCACTAGTTCATTTTATATGGTTGTTCTGAAATCCTACAATTAAAGCCCACATGCCACATTCATTCCCATGTCCTTATTTGAAACATCTGGCAGACGCAGTCACACACCGTTCGACCATCTGGATTCTGACATGCTCCAAACATGGCTCCTATGACGCCATCTCTGACTGAAATGTCGCATTAGGAACTCAGGAACTTTTCATTCTTAGCATAGATTTGTCTTCACACACTTCACTGAACAACTCTTCCTTGGGCTTGAGAGTTTCTAATCTCAACACCATAACATTTTATTTTATTAGTAGTAGCCATACCTGCTAATGTGGCTAATGTTGGGATAACGTCAGTCAGTATTCCTCATTCAAATTTGATGCCGCTCACAGCTCTTTGACCAAACTACGTCTCCTGGAAGAATGACTGTACTGAATATTCGGTGCTCATTAATCCTGGTGAGTCATTCATGTGCTTGGAAATGATGGATTAAGGATACAGATTAGACGTGACTCACCAGTGGTTGACAAGGTCACACCGGTGGGTCTGCAGGGATCACACGCGCTTCTGAAAAAGGACTGACTCAGTTGATTCAGTTTTACAACTGGCTAGTACTTCTTATACTTAATACTACACACAGTCAGTAAGTATACGTATCAGACAATTAAAACATGTATCTGACCAAATGGGTGTTAACTCACAAATCTTTTTTATATGTCACAACAACAAGGTTCAAGGTACTACTGTGTATCATACCATGGTCATTGTCAGTACCCTCTTCTGATTGGCTGGCAGCCGTGCGTTACAACCGTTTAATAACACATAAACACAAATGATTGATCTTATTTCTGTTTCTTGGCAAATGACAAAGGTATAAATGAACCCACGTCAACGGGTCGGTGTGCGTTGGGTGGTTCGTACTTAGCCAGCCTGAGTGTGTGGTAGTGGTAACAGTAAACGGTGGTAATGTACATGCCGGGATGTCTGCCTGGCAGATTACCTGGTGACTGAAAGGATTTAGTAGGATTACTACATATGAGCCTGTCTGGATCGGGGGAGGGACAAGGGGTTGAAGGATGTTACTGGAAGAAATTAGCTGGCATGATGCTGCAGCGACCATTGATGGTACAGGTGGAGAAAATGACCTAGACTTAAGAGTCGGTTCTGTCTGTCTGTCTATCTGTCTGTCTATCTATCTATCTATCTATCTATCTATCTATCTATCTATCTATCTATCTATCTATCTATCTATCTATCTATCTATCTATCTGTCTGTCTGTCTGTCTGTCTGTCTGTCTGTCTGTCTGTCTACCTATCTATCTATCCATCCATCCACCTATCTATCTATCTATCTATCTATCTATCTATCCATCTATCCATCCATCCACCTATCTATCTATCTATCTATCTATCTATCTATCTATCTATCTATCTATCTATCTATCTATCTATCTATATATCTATCTGTCTGTCTGTCTGTCTGTCTGTCTGTCTGTCTGTCTGTCTGTCTGTCTGTCTGTCTGTCTGTCTATCTATCTATCTATCTATCTATCTATCTATCTATCTATCTGTCTGTCTGTCTGTCTGTCTGTCTGTCTGTCTGTCTGTTTGTCTGTCTGTCTGTCTATCTGTCTATCTATCTATCTATCTGTCTATCTGTCTATCTATCTATCTATCTGTCTATCTGTCTGTCTGTCTGTCTGTCTGTCTGTCTGTCTGTCTGTTTGTCTGTCTGTCTGTGTGTCTGTCTGTCTGTCTGTGTGTCTGTCTGTCTGTCTGTCTGTCTATGTGTCTGTCTGTCTGTGTGTCATTGTGTCTGTCTGTCTGTGTGTCAAT
>CAAKHB010006230.1:9580-20439 GCA_901007665.1 Aeoliscus strigatus | reverse complement strand
AAGAAATTAGCTGGCATGATGCTGCAGCGACCATTGATGGTACAGGTGGAGAAAATGACCTAGACTTAAGAGTCGGTTCTGTCTGTCTGTCTATCTGTCTGTCTGTCTGTCTGTCTATCTATCTATCTATCTATCTATCTATCTATCTATCTATCTATCTATCTATCTATCTATCTATCTATCTGTCTATCTGTCTGTCTGTCTGTCTGTCTGTCTGTCTGTCTGTCTGTTTGTCTGTCTGTCTGTCTATCTATCTATCTATCTATCTATCTATCTATCTATCTATCTATCTATCTATCTATCTATCTATCTATCTATCTGTCTATCTATCTATCTATCTATCTATCTATCTGTCTATCTGTCTGTCTGTCTGTCTGTCTGTCTATCTATCTATCTATCTATCTATCTATCTGTCTGTCTGTCTGTCTGTCTGTCTATCTATCTATCTATCTATCCATCCATCCACCTATCTATCTATCTATCTAAGGTCAAGGTTTTTAGTACCGTTTATGGAACACATGTAGTTCATTAGTCATCATAGATTTAAACAAATGGGACCAGATTTGGACACAAGAGTAAAACTATAAATCCAACTACTATTGATTCATTGATAGTCACAGCAAATCTCTCGAATCTGTCCTTTTGTTTGTGATTTTGTAGTATTCATGTCGAATGAATCACAGTTCTGACACTCAGGAAAGGTCAGAGGTCACTGACGTCATGAGCATTTCCTGTTTGGACAGCGACATGTCGCTGGAATTAAATATAGGGTTTCCTGACGATGTCCATGTGAATCTGCAGCTTTTAGTTTTGATGAATTATTATTATTATCGTAATTGCAGCTTGTGCCACTTTTGTTGAAGCCTAATAAGCTTTCACACATTTGTCTCGTATTCAAAGTATATTCTAGATTCCTGCTCTGCAATCACATATGAACTTATATTTAAAGCTATTTCTGTCTGTCCACTTAAAAAAAAATTCTGGATATTATAATGTCACATTAACACATGGGAACAAAAGAGCTTCTGACATTAACAACATCATGTAACGTCATCATTTGTAAATGGAAGTTCCTCTTTTGTCTCGCTCGGTCGGTCTATTAACGCAGCAAAGCTCAGACTGAATGAGCATCAGCTCAGAACCAATGAGGGTGAAAGCAAATAGGACTCGTATGACCACTGACCTGAAGCCTGAAGATACTTTACTGAAGAAAAAATACATGTGGTATTAGTTGATTAAGATTTGTTTTACAGACATGATTTTGATTTCAGATGATTTCATGTATAAAAAAATACTACCTACTACTAGGAAAGTGCTAAAGGCAAGGATTCCTGTCTGATATCTGATATCTGATATGTTTATAAATGGTAGTGTACTGACAAAATCAAAACTGTACAAATAAAAAACAGACAAATGTCCCCAAGGAAGAATGTGTAAAAAAAAAAACAGAACAATGGCGTGGTAATGTCATCTGGAAGAGCAAAAAATGGCAAAATGGGTCATTGCTTCAAGGGTCTAACTGATGGGGGAATCCTCTTAATGCTCACATTGATCGGCTAAAGCCCCCTGACAGAGCTGAGGGAGCTGGTTGAGCAGCTAAAGCCTGGTGATTGACGTCAGTCTGAAGTTTTAGGAAGCCGAGACAGGTAAGCAGGAGGCAGCTGACAGCCACAGTGTGTCCACTGCACACACCGCTGACTGCACACGCAGCTGGACCCCTAGGCTTGTCTGCATGTCCCCCCAGAGGGGGTCAAATGCATCTGGAACCTACATGCAGATGAATCCATGTGGGCTGGACGTGCTGAGTTGAGATATTGTTCTCTAAAAGTAGAAAAGTATAACCCCCCCCCCCACACACACACACACACACACACTCACACACTCAGACTCAGACACAGACACACGGCAGAAATCAGAGTTAAATACACTTTATTGTACAAGTTCACAATCAGCATCAGTTCCACGCGGACATGAAGGGCCGAACCAACAAAAAAAACCGGAAGCATCCTACAAAGTTTTTTTTTGGTTTTTTTTTTTGTCTTTATTTTAAAGCGGAGGAGGACAACTCATACATGCTCATCACTCTTGGTCAGTGGCACAGTCAGAGGCGGCTGGGGGAAGCGGATCGCTTCACTGTTGCGCCGCATGTACGCATGTCCGCTGATGGGGTACCACATCTCCGTGAAGGTCAGGTTGGCCACGGTGATGGCGCAGCGGCCCAGCACCTTGAAGCCGGACTTGCGGTAGAAGGGAATGAGGAAGTCCTCGCACATCAGCACCGCTCTGCGCACGCTGGGCAGACAGCGGAGGTACTGCAGGTAGCGCCACATCAGGATGGGACCTTTGCCCTGCTGCCGGAAGGTGCGATGGACAGCCAGGACGTGGATGTGGACGGTGGAGCCGCGAGGTTTGTGAAGGGTCAGCGCATCCTGGGGAGATAAAGAAACATCCTAATGACCAATCATGTATCCGCATTCACTTTTTAAGATCAGCAGCTGGCCGGAAGTCTCACCGGAGTGAGCCGCTCCTGGTCCCACAGAGAGCCGATGATGAACGCCACCAGCCGGCCCTCTTCAAACCAGCCCATGGACAACTCCGGACACAAAGTGAGGAAGTGACGCACCTCGTCCAGGTGGAGCGGGCAGTCACCTGACACCGAGATAAACGCTGAGAGGGGAAACAGACAATGTTTTACGCACAGTTCTGTGCCTCGAGCTGACCGGTAAACCTGCAAAGCAGCGTCATCTGACTGCGGAGTTCAGATACGTTCATCAGTTCCATGTCATCAAAATCCTCTGTCTCAAGTATCTGACGCGTAAATCTTGGTGCGTAAAAGCGTCAGATGGTGTTTGGAGGAAAAGACGCGTCTCTCACCTTCTCGCTCGATTTCAAACACGCTGATGGCATCCTGTGTGTTGAGCGGTCGCACCTCGCTGGCGGGGAGTGTGTGTCTCCTCTGGATGCCAGGTGAAGCTGCGGGCGGCGGCTGCATCGGTTTGATGGAGAGCTGCGCGCCCACAACGGACATCATCCGCAGTTCCCCCCCCCCAGTGAACTCCTGCTGCCCCTGTCCTCCCTGTGAGGAGCACGGAGGCTGTGAGTCCGGTTTTAAAGCCCCCTCTGCTGATTCCCCCCATCATCCCATCTGCTTCTGAATGTGTGGATGAACCCCGCAATTAACCGCTGACATCGGCTTTTGTCTCCGAAGGGAACTGGCTGATAATCACCACCTCTGCTCACATTCACTGGCGTTTTGAAAAGTTTATATTTGATCATTCAAATCGTGTTCTGCATCATTCAGTGCGCAAACAATCAATAACACGTTCAACAATGTCACGTGACCAAAGCAACAGGTGCCACTTACTTTGAGGTGTGTGTGTGTGTTTGTTCCTCCTGATGAGCAGCTCTTCTTCCCACTGCCTCTCCAACATACACACACACACACACACACACGTCTCTTTTCATTATGGACTGATTATTACTATGAGTCACATGATGGAGGATTACAGAAGTTGTTTCCACAACTCGGCGCATTAGAGACACGTCGGTAGACTCACTCTGAATCTGATTCAGTCTGGACACCTGCTCCTGATGCTTGCCACAGGATTCTCCCGTTCAGCTCAAGGCAATGAACACAAATGTGTTAAACAAAAGTTTTACAGTCTTGTGACAACATGTGGGCTGAGTATTTCAGTCCCTGGTCCTCCACTGCCTTCCTGTGCTCACACCTCCTGAGTCTATGACAATCTTCTCCTTAAAACTCACCTGCGAGGAGAAAGGAATCCTAGTGTAAATCAGAATCAGAAGTCCAACGGGTCAGTTGTCACAGTGACTTTAAGGGTGAAACTAAAACGTGGACGACTAGTTTGCTTCATTTACATGCTTGGGTGTTGTGTCCTGTCAGAGAAGAGAGGAGCACAATGGGAGCTGAGCTGGGAACCATCAGGAGCTCAGTGAAGGACCTAAAGGACCTCACTAGGCCCAGCTGAGAGTCAGACAACGGAGTTAGAACAGCAGCTGGAGAAGTAGCTTATTGGATCAGCTGATATCTACTTTGGTTTGTCTCCAACTGGGGTGAGAAAGCTGGCACACAAGTTTGGGCTAACAAGGAAGAAGCCAGCAGTGGCTGGTTTACAGGCCTCAAGCGCTTTGTGGAAAATGTCATGTGCTCAAAGGAGAAGCCGTGGCACCTTCTGGATATCCCTCTGTTCTCCCTCCCACTGCTCCCACAGGCTGCAGCCACTGGACAGACGTGTTTGTGGGCCACTGAAAAAGCTGTCAGCTCTGCTTCTGATTCCTGGATGGAGAACAACCCAGGTAGAACAGTAACTATATATGACAAGACTGGGATTGTGACAGTTGTTCTCTGGCTGCAACTCCATTGAACATCCGGTCCAGCTTTTGGGTGACGGGTTCAATCTTACTACAGGGATGTATTCCTGGAGACTGACTTTGTGCAATCATCTCAGATTGTCCCTATCTGGACCCAGCTCCAGCCCAAGCACCAACCTCATCGCTGTGTGTAGTGAGACAACTTACCCCATGGTGGGGCAAAATGTCACATGTTCATACACCCTACTGGGTTGCATATAACTCTCTTATTTTACATATTTATTTTAGTATGCTCCATCTTATAACATGAAATAAATAAATGGAAAACTAGGCTGAAAACATTATATATAACATCATAATATATATACAAACGAAAAATTAAGAAAGAATGAAAGAAAGAAAATGACGAACTCAAACATCTGGGATGTGCTGGGTTTATCGCATGTTCTGCAACCAGCCACCAGGGGGCGACAGCCGAGAATCATTCAGCGAAACGGCCAAGACCAAGACCCACTACGGGTGTAATATACCTTTGACCGCTACGACCTATGGCGCTGTTTCAGACCTCAGTCTGAATAAACGTGCGACGAAGAAGACTTCGATGAAAACGGATCAAGTTATCTACGATTTTTCTTCGATCACCTTTTAACACGCTGTGTTGATCTATCCAAAGTAAGAAAGTCGATTAATTTAAATCGATGCATTGACTGTGAGATGACGGAGACGACAGACCGGTTTGTTCTGGTTAAACGGTTGATGACGACATGGGCTGTTTTCATGTCATCGTGTCAAATAATCCCGAGTCCGTTTTAGACGCTGTTGTGTTGAAGTAGCATCACAAGCTAGCACCGTTTCAGCCTTTGGTGGGTCATTTGACCACAGACATGTGGTGTTTTTTGGGGGAAGTATCTGCTTTGTGCTGACTCTGACTCCCTGGACTCAGTTGTAAACATGTAGGATGTAAAGTGATGAGACCAGTGCAGCCACATCAAGTCCAACACTCAATCACTGTGTGCTTGTTTTCTTTCTCGTTGCCAATTGTCTTCATTAAGTTTCATGTCATTGCAGGAACCTGGTTCTTGTGCTCCTCCCGTCCAGACTCCAAAAGGACTTTTCTCTTTGAACCTGCATGTTCTTTCATGAGTTGTATTGATTTTTGTTTCAATAAAAGCTGACATTTTCCTGGCTCTTTCTATGTGGAGTTTATGTGGGTTCTCTCCAGGTTCTCTGGTTTCCTCCCTTCTCCAAAAACATGCTGAGGTTACTCTAAATCCCCTGTAGGTGTGAATATGAGTGTGAATGGTTGTCTGTCCTTCGTGTGTCCCTGTGATGAGCTGGCGACTTGTCCGGGTTGGACCCTGACGTCCGCCCGTTGACAGCTGGGATCAGCTCCAGCCCAGTCTCAACCCGTAACCGGAGAAAGCAGAAGGAGAAGAATGAATAAAAGCTGAAATTATTCATTCATATAAATGTGAATTTATTTCGATCAGGGTGTCTTAGGAAAAGTGTCCACACTATAAATAAATTCATGACATTTTATATCTTCATTCTGGTATAACTTTGCTCTTGTGCAAATTTGTGACAAAGCAATTCTCTAATCAACAGCTTCCACCTGAATGTGTGGAGTTAAAACAACATTTGGAGAAGGACCTCTGACAGGTAGATGGAATCATGTCCATAAAGAGATCGTTTCAGCACATGAAATAAACCTTGCTGCTAGAGGTGGCACACACACACACAGAAGAGCTGCTGATCTCTCAGCACGTCCCCTCCCAAAAGGAAGATCTCCAGTGTCCCTGGGTCTGTAATCCAATCAGCCTGTTGCTGTAATCAAAGACTGGACGTCTGCAGGAGGTGTCTGGATGCTGCCGCTGCTGCTGCTGCTGCTGCTGCTGACTGACGTGCTCAGCTGGAGGACGAGTGTCTCCATGAGCAAAATAACTCATGATGAGACAGTGAGTGCTGTCTGCCTCAGGGAGACTGTCTCCATGTCTGTGTGTGACCCAAAGCCTGACTGAAGTTTTATTTAAATTCACAATCATCCCGCTCAGATGTCATCAGAGCCAGATGTCTTTTCTCTGCTATTTTAAGTAAAGATCTTGTTGGTTTGACTTCATGTCCATCTTCATATCCACTTGTGCAAAATGCTCATGTACTTTGTCAGAAGCCTGCGTTCATTGTGCAACAGAAGCTCAGAGAAACATTCAGTGACGTTCATGTTAACACAACAATAGAGTTTCACACACTCATCTGCAGGGTGATAACATTATGTAACATCTTGGCTTTGGACGCTGCATCGAGTGTGAAACCCAAAGTTTTGTTGGTTCTTAAGAAAACCACGTCTGTGCTATCTATTAACATAATATTTCAAATTTGTTTAATATTTAGTATTTTGAACTTTTTGAAATTTATCTTGAAACATGTTTTCCAAAATTTTACTAGTCTTAGTTTTTCAAATATTTTCAATCTTTTAAACATGACAAATGTTTCAAATCAAGTTTAATATTTCCATTTTCACATTTTTGTATTTTTAATAATTTTTCAAATTTTTTGTAAGTTGTCTTGTGCGTTTTGTGCATTTAAAATGTTCCTATTGTTCGGTACATTTTTTGCATTTTTAACTAGTTGTGTCACTGTCTGAAACGTCTATTTGAATTGTTTTTTATCATTATTACTTTGATGAAGGTGTAAAAATAGCTATAGTTACTAGCACAGCAGCTCCTGTTGCATCATGTTACTTTTTTCACCCTCCACCTCGTTCTGGCACCTGAGGGAACGCAGCAGTGAAGAGAAGTGGTGTTGCAATTAAAGCTGCTTTTTTTCCCTTTAAACAACCCACTCTGCATGTTGGTCGAGCGACCTTCCACAGTTTCTCATCCTCCAACACTGCTGAGTGGGTGGGAAGCCTCCCGTTTTACACTCCGTGCTGCGTCCATCATCTCAGACGATACGAAGCTCCAACGTGACGAAAAGAAATGAGAGGTCTGTTCGGTCAGATGTCATGTGACCATAGCTTTACAAAATGTCAGGTCCACCATTTACTTCTGTACTGTGGAGGGACTTAGTACTCTGAACATCTGAGGCAAAACCCAGTCACCTGTTAATTGTCCCGCCAAAGTCCTAAAATGCTGCGATATATTTCAGTTATTTTTAGACGTGTGTCTCTGCTGCTGCGTACGTGAGTTTCCACTGCTGATATGAAACAGGACTGCCAAGTCGTGTCTGATGGCTTTCATAGGAGTGAAAGAAGAAACCTCTGACCCCAACCAGATCCCAGCGCCGTAACTCAAGCGTCCATTCCTCTCTGTTTATCAAACCGCTGGCTGACTTCCTGCTGCTGTTAGAACTCACCAACAGATTGTCGCTGACAACCACGGAGCAAAAAAAGAACACAATTTCATCGTCTGACTTATTTTATTTTGGTAATCACAAGGAGAGTTTATGCTATTTTTTAAAATTTCAAATGACTTGTTCCCTCACACAAAAAAAACTAAGCGTGCACGGAGAAAACGAGCAGCAAATTGAGGACAAAGATGACGTCATGTTTCTTGGGAGAGGAGGTCAAAGTCGTCCCAGTCCGCTGAGCACAGACAGTCATTCCAGTTTACAATATTAAACAAAGTACCAATAATACGCCTCCACTCTGAACGGCATGTTGAAAAGAACACAGCACTTGACACATTTGCACATTGATCTTTACTTTCCACCTGGACTCCACCGGAGCCACCATTTGTTTTCTGGAACGCACCTCATCCCAATATTTCCAGCACAAATCAGCAAAATGTATAAATACAAACGTGCTGAAACAGCAGACAGGGGCGAGAAAATAACACAGGTGGAGCTTTGTAATAAATGAATCCCACCAGAGTTGATCTGGTCGTACATATCGTGACCTATCGTCTTCATCACTCGGCCTGTCAAAGCGGCACAAGGGACTTTTCTCCAAACAGCTGTTTGAAGACAAGACGAGACAGTGGTCCTTTCCCAAGACACGGTTCCAGCTCGACTCACCTCCACTCTGCTGTTTATTGTTTCCATCGGAGATAGAACCAGCACCCACACCAGGGAGGAACCGAGCCGAGTAGAGCCGAGTAGAGCCGAGTAGAGCTGGAACTGTGGTGTGGAGAAGTGTCACTAGAATGAGAACACTGGTTCGGGTCAGAGAACGCTGCATCGTTGTCGTCTGCCTGGAGTCATAATACAGTCAAGTTTGTCATGTTCTTTCCCCAAACAACTGGAGAGAGACCAAAGAAAATTGCTAACAAGCGTCTTTACTAGTATGCCGACTTTTCAGCGGTTGAAGCTCTGGGAGTAGCGCTGACAGAAGGTTGGACCAAAGCGATCATTTCCCAGTAGGACTACGCTGTCATGCATTTGATTGTAGAATCCTCTGCATACCGACACATGACCACTGCTCAGACGTTTGTTTGTCCAGATGCAGCAGCAGCAGCATCATCTAAATAAAATAAAGTTACTAAAAGTTAAATCTCAGATTCCTTATGGGATGAATCATGTCCAGGATTGACCTGCTCGTTCCCCAGCTCCGAGGAACATTTCCCCTCCTCCTCCTCCTTCTCCACATCCTCCTCGTCCCTGCTGATGAAGGCCAGCTCGTTCTCGTAGCAGAAGGAGTTGGGGCCCGACGTTGGGAACTTCCTCTGTTCCATGTCCTTGGCACTGCACCTCGGGGTGGACGGCACTTCAAATGTTTTATGGAAGTACGCGTAGTCTATCCTGTACTGGCTCTTCTCCTCGAAGATGAGGGGCTCGAAGCGGTGGCCCCAGAGGATCTCTGAGGGCAGGTAGGAGCTGCGCGCCTGCGTCGTCATGGCCGTCGCCTCCACCAAACCTTCCAGTATGATCACGATCTCAAAGTCGGATGTTTCCAGATCTTGCTTGCTGATACCAAACAGAGGACTTTCCTCGTCGATCTCGTGTATGACGGTGAGCGGCGCCACCAGAAACAGCCGGTCTGTCCCTTTATCGTAGCCCACGTTCATGTCGATCTGGTCCAGAGGGATGTACTCGCCCTCCTCGGTGTAACGGGGCTTCACCAGCTGGGCTCTGACGTGAGCCTCCACAATGTGGCTCTTCCTCAGGTTGGCGACTCTGAACATGAGACACAACTTCCCGTCACGCATGGCGATGACGGCGTTGTGGCTGAAAAGCAGCGTCTCCGCCCGCTTCTTGGGCCTCGCCATCTTCGCCATGATGGCGCCGATCATGAAGGCGTCGATGACGCAGCCCAGGATGGACTGGAACACCACCATGAAGACAGCAGCCGGACACTCCTCCGTCACGCAGCGGGCGCCGTAGCCGATGGTCGTCTGGGTCTCAACGGAGAACAGGAACGCCGCCACGAAGCTGTTGACCTGCGTGACACAGGGGACAAAAGCGTCGTCCCCTCCGGGATGGTCCATGTCCCCGTGCATGAGGCCGATGACCCAGAACGCAAACCCGAACATCAGCCAGGACAGCACGAACACCAGGCTGAACAGCAGGAACATGTATCGCCAGCGGACGTCCACGCACGTGGTGAAAATGTCCGATATGTACCGCTGCGACTTGTCGTCCATGTTGGAGAAGTGGATGTTACACTGGCCCGTCTTGCTGACGAAGCGGCTGTGGTATTTGCGTCTGGTGTGGATCTTGCCATTGCCAAAGCTGCCCACAGCGGGCATGGTGCTGAGTCTCAGGCCGTCTTCGTCACAGGACAGGAAGCTGTGGTGCTGGGATCTTCCCACGCTCATGCCTCAGTGGGAGCAGCCACGTGGCGCGTACAAAGCCCAGCTCACACGAAGCCAACCGGCCTCTCAGGAAGCAAAGCAGAGGCAGCGCCGCTGCGTCCTGTGAGAGAGGAACCAGCACCGTTACGGCAAACGTCGGCTTTTTTCTGCAACTTCTCGGACACAGAAGGAACGTAACGGTCACGCTGGCGCCGGCAGTAGTGTGGCACCATCTTCTGCAGTTTATTTTTCCAGCGACACTAGTTTGATGTCATTCAACAATTCAGAGTTGATATTATTGTCATTGTTTGTGTAAATAAAGATATTTTTTTTTCCAAACAATCACATTCGCTTACGTGTAAACACAAAACATTTAAGATGGAAAGAAAAACTCACTTAAAGTAAAATAAAGAATAATACAATGTCCTTGACTCTTTCAGTTTGTATTGTAACAAATATTTTGAGATTTTTGAATGTTCCATTTAGTACCGTATTACTTTTCCTCTCAGCTCACATGTATTTTTTTCTGTCTTTGCCGTCGTCTCACGCCTGCTCTGCTTCACCCGACTCATATTTTCTGATCAACAAGGTACAGAAATAGCCAGTTAATCCAGTGCCCTGCCATTTTATGTGACGCATCCTCTGTTTCCTCCATCTGGCACAACTATCAGTGTCTCCGAGCGCAGTGATGGAGGCAGCGTGATTCCCCTGTGACGCTGTGCTGGAAAATATATGGGTCTAAAAAAATGGGGCATAAAATTGGGCAGAGGAGAGGCAACGTGTCATACGGGGGTTTGGGGG
>CAAKHB010006229.1:20788-33333 GCA_901007665.1 Aeoliscus strigatus | reverse complement strand
CCCACCCTCCATCCCTCTGTCCTTCATGTCTAAGTCCTCAGTCCCTCTGTCCTCAGTCCTCAGTCCCTCTGTCCTCAGCCCTCGTCCTCAGCCCCTCTGTCCTCAGTCCCTCAGTCCTTACACTCTCTGTCCTCTCTGTCTGTTCTCTGTCTTCAGTCCTTCATCCTTAGTCCCTCTGTCCTCAATTCTGTCCTCAGTCCCTCTGTCCACAGCCCCTCCACCCTCCATCCCTCTGTCCTTCATGTCTAAGTCCTCAGTCCCTCTGTCCTCAGTCCTCAGTCCCTCTGTCCTCTCTCTCTGTCCTCTGTCTTCAGTCCTTCATCCTCAGTCCCTCTGTCCTCATCTGTCCTCAGTCCCTCTGTCCACAGCCCCTCCACCCTCCATCCCTCTGTCCTTCATGTCTAAGTCCTCAGTCCCTCTGTCCTCAGTCCCTCAGTCCCTCTGTCCTCAGTCCCTCTGTCCCTCAGTCCCTCAGTCCTCAGTCCCTCTGTCCTCAGTCCTCAGCCCCTCTGTCCTCAGTCCCTCTGTCCTCAGTCCCTCTGTCCTCAGTCCCTCTGTCCTCAGTCCCTCTGTCCTCAGTCCCTCAGCCCCTCTGTCCTCAGCCCCTCTGTCCTCAGTCCCTCTGTCCTTACACTCTCTGTCCTCTCTGTCTGTTCTCTGTCTTCAGTCCTTCATCCTTAGTCCCTCTGTCCTCAATTCTGTCCTCAGTCCCTCTGTCCACAGCCCCTCCACCCTCCATCCCTCTGTCCTTCATGTCTAAGTCCTCAGTCCCTCAGTCCCTCAGTCCCTCAGTCCCTCAGTCCCTCAGTCCCTCAGTCCTCAGTCCCTCTGTCCTCAGTCCCTCAGCCCCTCTGTCCTCAGTCCCTCAGTCCTCAGTCCCTCAGTCCTCAGCCCCTCTGTCCTCAGTCCCTCAGTCCCTCAGTCCCTCAGTCCCTCTGTCCTCAGTCCCTCTGTCCTCAGTCCCTCAGCCCCTCTTTCCTCCGTCCCTCAGTCCCTTTGTCCTCAGTCCCTCTGTCCTTCATGTCTAAGTCCTCAGTCCCTCTGTCCTCAGCCCCTCAGTCCTTACACTCTCTGTCCTCTCTGTCTGTTCTCTGTCTTCAGTCCTTCATCCTTAGTCCCTCTGTCCTCAATTCTGTCCTCTGTCCTCTGTCCTCCTGTACTTCCAAAAACCCTTCTCGCAGACAGAATGTATCTATACGTACAAGACAGTACTTTGAAAAGTATTTTTTGCTATTCATTGGTTTAATATCAACCAATCAATCTGAGTTTCTTTGAGTCATGTTCAAGGTTCATTTCAGGTAGTTGTGTTTCAGCTCATGACAGGAAACTGAAGCAGCAAAACACTTTTACTTCCTGGAAAGTTTTCACTCGTTTCCAGCTGCAGATTTTCACCACGTGTCAGAAACATTCTGAGGTTGTTGTTTTTTTTTTCACTTCCGCCTGTTTGTCATTCTGACCTGACCGCAAAGCTTCACTCTGCCTCCGTTCATCTTCATCCTGTCGTAGCTTCCTGTCAGCGGTGAGGAAACCACCAACAACCAACAAACAAACAAACAGTTTTTTTTTCCATCAGTGATAAACTCAAGAAATGTGTCACAACATCTATGCTCGCTCAAACCTGGCACATCTGGACCTGTTCTTTTGTTAGAAGACGTCCGAGGAGCTTCTTCAGTATGAAACAGACTCTGATCAAAGAGTTCTGATAAACTCTGATATGTTCTGATAAGTTCACAACCAAATTTTGAATAGAACCTAGTGTAGAACTGAAGAAGGCTCTCAGATGAACAAATGAGAAGTTATTCTGACTGGATGACGGGCTGGACGACTGGATGACGCGTTGACCTGCTGCATAGACTCTGTGTTTCAGTTCATTGTTCTGTGAACACGGTGTAGACGAAACAGTGGTTGATCCACAAAGCAGGTGAAAAGTCTTGAGTTGAATCACCCTGAAATAAGTCCAACTCTTTCCTAATTCCATTTTTACAGATAAACAGAATTAAAATGTTGGTTTGATTTCTGTCAGTTTATGTGAGAATACAGTTGAGAACTTTCTGGAATGGGCCCCTGATTAATAAAGATCCTCTACCAAATGAAATGTTGATGAATAACTTTATTCATTGTGTCAGCTGTAAGCTGAAAGTAGAGCTGAGGTAACAGTGAGAAACTTGTATTTTATTTTAAGTACTGGACACATTTCAAATTGAACTCCTGCTGCTGGAGGTTGTTGGTGCCGTTTTGAATTAAAATGTTTTTGGACAGAGCAGAGGACACAGAGTTGAGCTGAGCCACAGACTGTGCAGCCAGAGCTGTTCACAGTGAGCTGCACACACTCACCTACACATCCAGACGTTCTGCACGTTAATACTGACGTGCACTACAAACCACAGTGCTGCTTTTATAAGGTCTATTTCGCTCATTGTAATTGTTAAATGTGAATTTTTGTCATTTCAAACTTACTATTGTACATGAATACATATAAATACCATTATATGCAACACTATCACCAGACCGTGCTTAGTGTGCATTATCTTGTATATATATCGTATATTGGACGGTAACTTGGATTTTCTTCTTAAAAAATGTTAATTATTAATAATAACTGTTTTTGACATTCCTGCCATGATGTCGTATATTTCCCCACTCTGGGTCAATAAAGGCTGATCTTTTCTAATCCTATTATCCTATTTATTTCCTATCCCTTATTTCCTTATGTTATATCCTATACCTTGATCATCTCTGTACATTACTGGTTTAAACTGTTTCTATCCTGCTGCTTCTTAAATGTCTTTTTATGTAAGTGTCTTTGAGTCCCTGTTGAACGCTATTATTGTTGATGTTGTTGTTGTTGCTAGACTCCATGTTCAGAACTTTGTGTTTGATATTCAGTAGATTTATCGTTCCACTCTGTGTCCTGTCAGTGTTGGAACATGAATTTCTCAATGGATCAGTGACATTTTTATTTCATCTAAGTTGAGCTTTGTTTCTTGTACTTTCTGTGAGTTGTAACTAAATAGAAAAGATGACGAGCTGCAGCAATGATGGTTTCCGTTTTCTCACACTGACCTGGAGGCTTCACACCTGATCGTGTTTCTGCACTTCGACCTTGATTTGCCCACCTACACACACACACACACACACACACACACTTCCTGTCCCAGCAGGTCTGAGGCAGAAACCAGCGCTTGCGTCTGTGACACCTCCGCGCATCTCGTTTCTCAAACCACATCCTGTGGAAACAGGCAGATTTTCCAGCAGCAGCAGCAGCAGCAGCCAATCAGATCGTAGAAATAAACAGCTGCACACTAACAAAGCCAATGAGTTATTCATGAATTCATGTATTTCTTTGTACAAAACCACAGACTGTGGAGACATTCAAAAGTAAACGTGACAAATATTGGAATCTAAGACATTTACCTTCATATACTGTATATATATATAATATTTTAGTCATTTTTCATGCGGAATTTCTTGCATCAAATGTTGCACAAAGCATCAAATTGAAAAACGGAAGTGGATGAACACAAAGTTACTGCAGCTACGATTTCACCCTTAGCTGAAGATCCCACGGTTTGAATCAGACTGAGTCCCTGAACCTTTTCAAAAGAGAAAACACCAAGCCTAACTAAAAACTATAGTCTTCATTGAAATGTCTGGTAACAAACACAAAATGTGGACACAAATGTACGACAACATTCGCTCCTACCACATTACATACAAATAAAATAAATAAAACAAATATTTCTATCTCCAGCTGAGCATCATTTAATGTTAAAGCATGGTTTAAAACAAACACACATACCTTTTACTTTATTTTGTAATTTTAGTCTTGTAAAACATGTGAAATGAAAATTAAATTTTGTTTTCGTTGAAAGTACTTTGATACGCTAATGGTATGTGCACGTGCTGTTGTTCCTGACTGTGAATAATCCAAAGTAGAAGAGTAATTATGCAGAGAAGTGTGAAATAAAGACAAGCTTCCAAACTACAGGTCTAAAGGGCTGTGACCTTTGACCTGCTGCAGATGATGATTGTCGTCAATAAGGTCATGTGACATTTTGAACACTAAAAATGTATGATGCAATGCACATATACTAAAGATTCTTTAAAATACTACAATAACATGAGTTTATTCTTTGTAGCTCTGATACTGTTTCCCGTCTGTGTTTATCAATATTTAGTGTTATAAATGTGTCAGGGACACGAGACACTGCAAAAAAACATATTACCGTAATACTTAAAATTACTGCTGATACTTCATCCCCTCCAGACGATAAACAATGGATTGAAACTATGACAGAAATAGGGTCGTACGAGCAGATGCTGGCGAGAGTTAATATTGAGAGGGGGCCATGGGACTGTTTGTTTACTACGAATGGTGGGAACAACCGGACATGAACTGAGGAGATGGTACAGCTGTGAATAATTTCGTTATTTATGTCGGGTTCTGCGGTGAGTGTGTGAATTAATCTGTATTAGCTTGTATATGTAGGTATCAGACGCCAGGGACCCACTGTGACCCCCACCCAACTGAGCTGTCTTAAAGTGTGAAATGTAAAAACACGAAAAAAAAAAAAAATACTGCAGATAATTACTTGCTTGTACTTACAGCCCGCACTGAAAGTATGTTTCCATTGTTTGTTAAAGTACATTATCTATATCATTTTATGAACCATAACATGTTGCTCCTCCACTGATGCTAAAAGTCAGAATAAGTATTTGTCTTTTTGTAAAAGAAAAAAGTATGAATCCCATTAACAGAAAGAAACACACACTCCCTAGGAGTAGATTATTGATTGGACAACACTGTGGATTTGTGTTTAAATTATGCTATTGTGTGAATTTGTGTATAATTAAAATGTGTAAGTTCAGTTGGGGGTGTGATTTAATAATAGTAGGCTCCCTCACACTCTCTCAATGACGTTAATAGAAAATGTTCTGTATGTGTGTGTGTTTTTAAAATCACATATGTTCAAAATAAAGAATAAAACAAATGAATACACACTAATCCTCAGTGTTTCCACTCGGTCAAGGGAAGGAACCACAAATAAACAAGAACATGAGTTTCAGGCGTGAATGAAAAGTTTATTTACTCATTTTGCGAGAGAAAACAAGTGTTGTGGGTTTGTTTGTGTGTTTGTTGAATTATTGGGAGCACTTTGTGTCACACTTTGATGCAGAACAGTGATGTGAAGTTTGACTGAGTGATCGATCTGTAGTTTGTTCCTGATCCGGCTGCAGCTGAAGCTGAGCTGTGGGAAGAAGCTGAACCTGATCGGCTGACCTGAGACGTTCAGAGCGACAAAACACAAGGTCAGAACGACACCAGGTTCGTCCCACACAGGGTTTAGTTCAAACCCGGAGGTTGTTTAATCTGCAAAAGAGTAAACGTTGCTGAATTTTCCTCATTTCAGTTTCACTGATTTTTAACTTAATTCAAACATATGATACTTTAGACATCAGCATACGTGACAATATAAATTCTGCTGTTTTCAAACCTCTGAGCAACGTTCATTATTCACACAAGCTGAATACAGGAAATCATGTGTTCATGTTGAATCAAGCTTCGGCATCATCACCTGCTGGAACCAAATGATGAAAGACGAGAGGAACGTTTGCTGTTTTCTGTTTTATTTTCATGATTTCTACACAATCCAAATCAGAAACAGGAAAAAAAAAAAGATAAAAAGTAAAACTCAAATGTCAGTTTGTTAAAACAACATTACACAATAAACACTTTGACTGAAAAAAAAAGGAAAATGAGCTGTTAAATAAAACACATTTACATCGGAGATTCATTCACACTGAACAACAGAGTTACGGGCGTCAGAAAGACGTGTCACAGAAAGTAGTAGGAAACAGTCATAACAATAATCCACACGGATTCCGCCACGTTGCTCTGCTGAAGATCTGCTGAAGATCTGCTGAAGATCTGCTGAAGATCTGCTGTGATCCTGAAGGTAAAAACATTAACTGTTAGAAAAGACAGGTATGACGTTCAAGTTTCTAAAATGTCAACAACTGCCATAGAAACTTTTCAGGTTTCAACTGCTGCACGATTTGATTCAGAAGAATGAACGTTTTAAAAACAAAAGCTGTGATTCCCGTGTCACATTCCAACGAGTCAAGTCTAAAGGATTTTTAATTTGAAAGAGCACTGCAGGAAGTGCTGCACTGTCAGTTAACGGCTTCTGCCGCTTTCATTGATTATTCTCGTTGTAAGAACACGCAGAGCAGCGACAGAAGGTTCTGGTCTCGTTGAAGGTTGTGGACTTTCTAGGTATTCGGGTTCGACCGTTGGTACTCACACTGACTGATCCACAGCCGCAACGTCATCAGGACATTGAAGACAACTGTCTTGAGGAAGATGAGTCTGAGGCCCAGGACGGTCAGAGACACCAGGTTCACCTTCTCGTCTGCAGGTAAATAAGATGTTTGGTGGTTTGGTCTCATGGAATGAGGACAAAATGAGGACACACAGGGACAGAGGACGTGAGGACAGAGGGTGTGAGGAAAGAACGACTGCGGTCGGAGGGAATAAACAAAGTGAACATGTAGAAACCTTGTTTCAGCGTTTCCTCAAAGAGTCCAGATCCATCTTCACCTGAGCAACACAAACATTGATCATACTGAGAACATCCATCACATCCATCACAGTATCCATCGACGAACATGAAGTCGCATCGCTCACCTTCCTCACATTTGTCTTCGTTACCAGGTGATAAGAAAGCCACTTCGCTGAACAACGAGTCGTCCGGGTCCTTCGGTTCCTTGGGGTTGCGTGACCACTGACCTCTGATGGGCTTCGACTGATTGAACAGGCCTCGTTTCTCTGAGTCGCTTGTTGCGTTGTATCTGCTGAAGCCGGTCGCCAAACAAACCGATGTGGAGTTGTCGTTCAGTTTGAAGAAGGACGGTTCATGTTCGTCCTCTGCAACAACAACGACAACATGGACAAATCATCAACAACAACAATAATTATAATAATATCAGAACATCGGCTGACCACGTCACTTCATCACCAGAAAGTTCAAAGTGTGACAGGGGTTTTCGTTTGTAGTGCAAAAACCTCTTACAAAGTCATGCTAAGTAGAAAATACACACGTATGCCAACACCTGGAGAAAGTACACAGCTATGCTAACACCTGGAGAAAGTAAATATTCATGTTAAAACCTAGTTCACATTCACGCTAATAAACTAAAACACTGATCCCGCTGAGCTTCTTCCATTTGTTGGCTCAATCACAAACTCAACATGTTGACATGTTTTTATCTGTGATTTTCTGGGACTGACTACATGTCACAGAGTTAACTTAATTCCTTTCCTCATTCAGTTCTTATGTTCCAACATAAGTTTGCCGACTTCAGTCACACATCGCTGTTGTTTCTGACAATTAGACATCTGTGATCTGTGACCCTGATCATAACCCACTAAATGGATGTAACGTGTGCAAGTTACTGAAACGGTTTGTACGTCTTAAAAAAATATCTTACATGAATATGAAAGAATTACACGTATTGTACAAAATTAACATAAACATGTGTTTTTTGTGAGTTTTCTTCAGGTTGTTTAGCAAATGAGCTGGAAATTAAAAAGACAGAATGTTAATGCCAACATACACGTATTTGTATGTAATACTAATAATATGTCTGATTCTAGATGCAAATAGGTTTTTAACACAAATTTAAGATTTCTCCTCATCAATTATCTGTTTTTTAACAATTGAGATTTATTGTAGTGGAGAATGGAATGTGATTATCTCTGTAAATGGATCTTTTTATATTTTTGTATATATTATACAGTGGTTGATGATAATTGTGATAATGTTTTCTCGTTTGAAAATAATTGCAGAGAAACTCACGTGATGTCACTGTAACTTTTGCTCCTGTTCCAAACACCAGTTTGTAGTTCAGAGAATTCACACAACAAATTACCGACGTTCAAAAACCTGCAGCTTCTACATGATAGAGTTTATCTGTGAATCTGTTTCAACCCTGAAAATCCACCCGACTGTGAATGACATACTGATCATCGATTGTTCAATCAAAGTAAATGACTCATGTGTTTGTACATTGAAACGTGTTCCAGCTCCAAAGATGATTTTAAATCCGCCAGCAGCATTCACACAGTCACACACACACAACAACAAACACTGGTGAACGTGTGAGAGCAGCGGGTTGAAATACAGGAAACAAACACAAACAAATGATTGATGTTTTTTCTTTTCTTGTCCTTGATGCATCACTTCATTAACATATTACATGTGACATGTGAGTGAGGTTCAGGTGTATAAAATGTGAACGTGTGTGTGTGTGTGTGTGTGTGTGTCGTATCAATATATCAGTCACATGTATGAATATTTGTAATAATTGTACTTTAGAGTTAGGACTTTTTCTAACATGAAGACATCAATTCTGTTTAAATCACTGGTTATTTAAATACATTGATTGTTGATTGATTGACTGATAATGACATGAATGAATGCATTAATTAATTACCATACATATATACATATATACATATACTGTATGTTTGTGTGTGTGTGTGTGTGTGTGTGTGTATTCTGTATATATATAACATACATTTCTCAAACTTACTGTTTTGGACATGTAACTTGATTCCGTTTCCAAAAACAAATTTGTTTGCGACATTCACACTTCGACTGAGTCCCAAACAAAAACTCACCAGTGGATCCAAACATCAGAGCGTCAAATCCTTTTACTTCTATGTGAGCGGTGTCATGGTTTTCAAGTTGAACTTGTACATTATAAGTCAACATCTTTTCCCCAGAAAATAAAATAATAATAATAAATAGATACATAAATACAAGTGGTTTAAATGATGTATAGTGTAAAGTATGCTCAGCAATGAGATCAATATGAATAAATATTAAGGTTGAAAATGAATATTTTCTTTTACTGGTGAAACCTGTGGATCATTATCACAGGGATTGTTAAACCTTTCAAACTGAATTAAAGTACAAATCAAAAGTGTGAATCGACCAAAGAGCAAGCATTATTTGAACTGATCGTAGACAGACTTACTGTTTTGAACCGTCAGTTTTGTGCCCGATGCAAACGTCAGTTTGTTTCCAGCATAATTCACACTGTGCCTCACATCAGCACTAATACATGCTGACATGCATTAGTGCAGCTGAGGCTGTTTAATGATCAGTTGAAATATGAAACAAAATAAAGTTAACTTTATTTAACTTTAAGTCAGTTGAATGAATGAAGGGAAGTTGAAACAGCGGGAATGGACACAGACAAGCCGTTTGTTTCTATGCAGATGATGTGATTTTTAAAAAACAAGTTATTTCTTTAGCTACGTTCTTTTTACTCGTAGTCTATGCATGTCTGTAGGGATCTTTGTTTGATTTACATGTGCACACTTCCATTATCTTTTTTACAAACTTCAGTCATCGTAGAAATTCTGAAGTGTATGTAACCAGAATATTGAACGTTTTTGCAGCTCTTAATTTCATCATTTTTTACATTTTTCTGTTTTAATTTGCTTTCATCTTTATTTTATGTTTAATCTCTTTTGTTGTGAAACAGTTTGAGCTGTGTGTTTGTATGACAGGTTCTGTGCAAATAAAGTATGTTATAATAATGATTTATCCGTATTGTGCAAATTATTGGATCAATTCATCACTTTTCAATGAGCGGATGTCAAACACTTCATGCCAACGTCTGGTAAATAATGTAGTTTAAAAATGTTTGTGAGGGTGAAAGAAGTAAATGACAAACGTAAACTTGAATATCCTGAAAGAAAAACTTACTTGTTGAAACTGTCACTCTGATTCCCGAAGCAAATATGAGTTTGTAGTTCGCATTCACACAGAATCAAACCAGCGTTCAAAAACCACAAACAAACTCTACACGTACTGTAAATACTACATGGACTGTAAATACTACATGGACTGTAAATTCTGTGACGATGATTCATTCTAAACGTCTTTGTCGTTGTTGGTTTTTCGTGAAACAAAAACAAACTTACAACAAAGTTCAGCTGATATTTTATCATCAGTCTCATAATCAGGTCTGATCAAAGTTTCCTAATCACTGATTCAACCTCACAAACGTATGTCAGATTTTTCACTTTGTGCTGATCAATCAGTACATTGATTAATGATTGATCGTTGATCATTAATGTTTGTCACATAGAGGGTCAAATCAATAATTTACTGTCTCAGCGCTGACCTCATATAACATTCATTATAAATAGTGTCTGTTCATCAAAATAAAGCCTTTTTGATCGTCGGTTCAGTTTCAGACTCACTGGTTTGTATTCTCAGCTCAGTTCCACGTCCAAACATCAGCCTCCTCGTCCCGTCATTCACACACTGACACATGCACGGCAACAAACTCGCTGTCAAACTGCATTTCATGGGCCTCATGGGTCGTTTGGAGCTGAATTATACTCCTAGAGTACACTGAATACAGCGATGAAAATCTGATGTGTGTGTGTGTGTGTACAGTATATACTGTATATATATGAGCAGTATGTACTAAATATAACAGTTTGTTAGCTGGTTCACTCATTCTGAGACTTTATGTTTTAAAACATGAATTACATAAACAACCACAGATTGAAGAACCTAACTTGAGTCAATAAAGTTTCATGTGTTAAAATCACTTTGTTTCAGTTACAAATGTCGCAAAGATTCCACTCACTGTATTGGAGAATTAGTCTTGTCCCTTTTCCAAAGTAGGTTTTTCTGACACCATCAGTCACACACAACAAAAACCTACTGACTCAAACAAACTTCCTATTCTGATTCTTCCCCATCATAAAGGAACATTGCCTTCTTCTTTGTATTGAAAGTATAACTACAATGACATCACATACTGGAACGTGTTAAATACACTTCAGTACCTAATTTGGAGCAAACGTGCTGATTTAATCAAACTCACTGTTTCCTACGATCAGCTTGGTTCCGTCTCCAAACACAAGTTTCCAGGACGACTGTGTCACAGTGAGTTTGATCTGAACAAAAACCTCCAACACAATGATACACCGATCTGTTGGTGGACAAAGGCAAGAAACGTATTGAACCTTCACTGCTCAAATTCTCCTGAAACTTCTCTGATCACTCTCCTTTTTTATGAAATCGTGCTGAAGTGCTGATAATAATATTCTCTCACCACATCTTCTATTTGACATTTGCCTCTTAATACTTAATAACACTAAATCTGAACAATGTATTTTGTAAAAGACGACAAATGTTTGTCTGTCTGAATCAACAGCAAAACTCTGTTTAAAGGACGAAAACATGGATTGTTTGTTTCTAATCATCGTCGACCGCCATGAAAAACTAACGCGACCTGATCTGATGAGTCAGGATCCGAAACCAAAGATGAGTTTTCACGTTTGAATAATCCGCCAGACATTTCCACATTCTACGGAAACAAAAGACATAATCATATAAATATTCTTCGGGATCAACCTGGAGTTGTTTCTTCAGAAGTTATTGAAGGCGTTTGAATCATTCCAAGTTATGAAACTCAGCGACTTACGTGACTCAATTATCAGTTTTGTGCCGGAGCCAAAGGTGAGTTTTGAGTTTCCAAATCCAGACACACTGTGACAAACGTCACGCACACAAACCGTTTCCTGCTGCGATAAAGTCAAATCGATTCCCCACTTAATATTTGGTCTCACGTTTATGAAGATATGAAATGCTCCCGGTCTTAAACATCTATTGACAAAATCAATGGTGAAAAGTAATCAAACTGTTTCAAATACATGTGCACGTTCACTCTCTGAACAAAAACCAACCACATCATCAGCAAACTGCTTTACTTCTTCAACCTAATGTCAACTGGATATGGTTTGTTGAAACAGTGAAAGGACTTCACTTCACTGGTAGCCGATGTAAGTGATTGTAGTATCGTTCATATGACAGTATTGTAGTAGTATATTTGACCATTCTATAGCTTCAGTTTTGCAGAAACCTGTCTCTTATCATGTTTCCGTCACAAGTTTGCCGTTTTGAATTCAGTTCACTTTTCAATCATCCCTACGTGATTCATCGAAACAGAATCAAACATGAGCCTCAAGCTTCCAGACAGTCAAAGTACATCTAAGTTCTGTGAAAATAAAGACCTTTAATGTAGATTTCGGTCCATTGTAACTAACGACAAACATCAGCTCGCTGACAAGTTGGTTTGAAGGTTTAACTTTCCGTGGAGCTGAACGCCATCATATGCTCGTTTTCATGCAACGATTTACTAGATTTACTAGATTTACTAGATTTACTAGATTTACTAGATGTGAAACTTGGCTTCTCTGGATTCAGAGACGTGATTGTAAACCATGAACATACTCACTGGAGACAACAGCCAGTTTGCTGCCGGAGCCAAACACCAGTTTAGAGTTTCCAGAATAAGTCACACTGCAGGAAATCTGACAACATAAACCCAGAGCTAGACGCTAAGCTATGATGCTAAGCTATGACGCTAAGCTATGATGCCCAGCAGACCGTGAAGGGCTCTCCTCATTATATCTCCATCACATTGTCTATTTGTATTGCAGATAAAATTGT
>CAAKHB010006229.1:7216-20768 GCA_901007665.1 Aeoliscus strigatus | reverse complement strand
ACTGGAGACAACAGCCAGTTTGCTGCCGGAGCCAAACACCAGTTTAGAGTTTCCAGAATAAGTCACACTGCAGGAAATCTGACAACATAAACCCAGAGCTAGACGCTAAGCTATGATGCTAAGCTATGATGCCCAGCAGACCGTGAAGGGCTCTCCTCATTATATCGCCATCACATTGTCTATTTGTATTGCAGATAAAATTGTTTGCTGAATCAGCAGCGTTTGTTCCTTTGTAAGTGTAACTGGTTCCAACATTTGTTGAAAATGTAACTGTGAAACCGTTTCAATGAGGTTATGAAAGTGATGTGAACTAAAGATTAATTTTCTAAATGTTGAATGAACTGTTTCAAATGTTTCATGTGCCAGTGGTTGAACTTTGAACTTGAACATCGATACTGACGACTGTCAAACGGCTTTAAAATCGTTGAACATCAGTTCACATCGTCATCATTCAAACACTGAATATATGGTTTTATGCATGTGAACAGCTGATACTCACTGGATTCTACCGTCACTTTGGCTCCGTCACCAAAGATCACTTTGTTTCCTGTCACACTGTAGATTTCACCCGAACGTAAACTAAACCGCTGCAGAAATGTGTTTCACTGTGAAACTGAGGGAGAGTCTGCATCAATCAACATGTTGATTAACGTCCTGCCGTTTCTGGTCTGATATCAACAATTGTTCAGATTGTTTGTTTATTTACATGTTTATGTTCATTAATATGTGCCAGCGCTGTTAAAATGAGTTTTAGCACTTTCAGTCGACTATCTTTTTGGATTTTTCCCTATCATCCATCCCTATCATAAAGAATTCCAGCTGAGACAACCAGGGGATGAATCTGAACATTGAAGCAGGTTCATGAATACTCACGACGTTCAATTTGTAGTTTGGTTCCACGTCCAAAAAGAAGTTTGTAGTTTCCTCCACTAGTCACACAGTGAATATGACCTGAACAATTACTGCTGGTTCTACTACTACTACACTATACTTGGTACTTCTACGGACACTTTCAATTGCAATTAAGTAACATCTGTTTGACAATCCGACGTTCTGAAATAAACTTGCGACATTTTTATAATTAAAAATGTTTGTTGATGAGAAATGCTGTGACGTACACCACCGTTCAAAGGTTTGGGGTCACCAAAGTTCAGCTTTCTACCTTGTCTAATCAACAGTCTTAAGATTTGCTAATAATCACCAATATAGTATAATAATAATAACCATTTACCACATAACAATGTCTAGACCGTACTGAAGACTATTCTGATATTTCATGGAAAAAAAATCGGCTTTTCTTTCACCAAGGACATTTCAAAATGACCCCAAACATTAGTGTAAGTAAACTAGATCCTACTGTTTGAAGAGGTATTTTATCAGTGTACACTGGTATTGTCGAAGTAACAGAGGTACTCACTAGATTCAACAACCAACTTTGTTCCTTCAGCAAACAGAATTTTCCGTCCACTCTGAGTCACACAGTATTTCTGCTCTGAGCAGTAACTGCGCTGCTGCTGAACATAATCGCATCGTCTGCAAATAGTTGTATCTTTTAGTTTTTGATATTAAATTAACATATGCAGATGATACGGAAATGATTTGTTAATGCAAAATTCTGAACATAATCACATCATCTGCATAAGCTGCTTTTTACAGTAAAGAAATTAGGATTCTATGTTAAAAATGATAAATTATAAATGAAATTACAAAATGCTGTAGACTGGACCCTGAAATTAAAAGTACATCAAAATAAATTCAGGTCATAAACACTCACTGGTTTGCACGAGCAGTTTGGTTCCTTCTCCAAAAAAAAGTTTAAAGTTTCCTGCTCCACCAGTCGCACAGTGAAAACCATCTGAACAATTACTACTTCTACCATAGTCCCACACAGTTCTTTGAACAGCATGAATTGCACAAGTTTGTGAAAAAATATGTGACATAGTGTTGTTGAAGTAAATACATGTTTCTGACAAGACTGGAACCAACTACAGCTAAGTTTAAGGTTGTTTATGACACATATTCACACACTGAAATATAATATTATATTATTTCTACTGCTGAAATATATGGGTATATAGGTATAGGTATATATAGGTATTTTAGAAGTATCAGTAGTACTCACTGGATTCAACAACCAACTTTGTTCCTTCAGCAAAGACTAATTTCTGCAATCCACTTCCAGTCACACAGTGAATATAACCTGAACAATTACTGCTGGTTCTTCTACAACTTGTGTGTACCTGTGTGTACAAGCTAACTATATCGTCTTTCATCATTCATACTGTTTGAAATGTACGTAGGTATTGTAGAAGTATCAGTAGTACTCACTGGAGTCAACAACCAACTTTGTTCCTTCAGCTGAACATAATCACATCATCTGCAAACAGTGATGTTATTAAATAAAGTTTTTTTAATTGAAATGTTATTGTTATTTAATACTGAAATGGACTTCTGGGTACAATACAATATTATTCCCGATTATTTTTCTTGTGTTTATTTCAGTTGAAGCTTATCTTTTCTTATTATTAGTTGAACTACAGTTGACACGCATTCAGAAAATTAATCACAAATTTTGCAAGTTGCATTCATCAGTTTTGTCAATAAGCTGCCAAAGGACTAAAGACAGAAATCAAATATAACGTTACATGTTTACATGTGTATGTACCTGTGTTGCCTCGTACAAACACCATATGAGTTTTAGCACTTTTGGTCAACTTTCTCTTTTCTATCATCAGTTGTGAAGAATTCCAGCTGAATCCAGCAGATGAATCTGAACATTGAAGCCAAACTGGTTCATGAATACTCACGAGTTTCAATCTGTAGTTTGGTTCCACGTCCAAAAAGAAGTTTGTAGTTTCTTGTACCAGTCACACAGTGAATATGACCTGAACGATTACTGCTGATTCTGATGTAAGTTATCTCTGTTTGTGACAGGGAATCTGAGACAAACTAACACCGATTTTATAATAGAATACATTTGTTGATACAAGTTGATGATATCATTGAAAAGATTTGAAAAGTACATGGTGTTTTAGAAGTATCAGTAGTACTCACTGGATTCAACAACCAACTTTGTTCCTTCAGCAAACAGTAATTTTCTTTGTCCACTCGCAGTCACACAGTACTTCTGCTCTGAGCAGTAACTGTGCTGCAGCTGAACATAATCACATCATCTGCATAAGAAGCTGCTTTTTGCAATAACTGCAGAAATTATGCTTTTTTTTAAAAATTATAACTATTTTGCAATCTCCTGCATTTCAATAACGATGACTTATTGGCCAACAAATGTATCTTGTTAAATGGAAAGAAGAAAAATTTTAAATTTTTTACAATATTCATTGAATGAACCATGAAAGTACATCAAAATTACAATTACTGTTCTAACATGTACGTTGTCATTGAGAATGTCACATATTCACTGAGTTCTTATCGCTGTTTCTTTCATTCATTTCAGCTTTCATGGTATTTAAAACTGGATTGTTGAGTTTTATTAAAACCAAAAGGAGTCTTCCATCACACAACGGGTTCATAAACACTCACTGGTTGGTATGAGCAGCGAGGTTCCTCGTCCAACTCAAGTTGGACTCCTGCTCCAACAGCCACATGGTGAAAACCATCAGACAAATTACTAGTTTGAGTTTGTTGATGAGAAATATTCATGTACATGCAAGTCAACTATTTCAGATTAAATGCTTTATACGGTTTGAAAGGTACGTAGGTATTTTAGAAGTATCAGTAGTACTCACTGGATTCAACCACCAACTTTGTTCCTTCACCAAACACTAGTTTCCATCCACTTCCACTCGCAGTCACACAGTATTTCTGCTCTGAGCAGTAACTTAACTGCTGCTGAGCATAATCACACCTGCATAATCCGCTTTTTACAGTAAATCTGAGGAAATTAGGCTTCTTATTGAAATGAAGTGACAAGGTACTTTTTACTCTGCTGTGTTTGAATAACGATGACTAACTGATCAACAGTGTATCTGGTTATCTGTATTATATCAGATCTGCAAACATCTGCATTTAAAGACACGATAATAACACTGCTGAGGAAAAACACTTTCCACACTACTCATTGTAGAATGGACCCTGAAATTAAAAGTATGTTGTCACTGTGAATGTCAAACATCAATGTCGTTGTTAACACAGTTTATCTCGTTAGATTCCACACTCACTGGTCCGTATGAGCAGTTTGGTTCCTTGTCCAAAAAACAGCTTGTATGTTCCTGCTACACCCGTCACACAGTGGAAACCATCTGAGCAATTACTACTTGTACCACTACGACTACGACTTCATACAGTTCTATCTGAGAGCGTGAACTGCATCCGTTTGTGAAAGAACACGCGACTTTGTGTTATTGAAGAAAATATGTTTGTGACATGATTCGATCCAACAACAGCCAAGTTTCAGCTTGTTAACGACACATTTTCACATATATCCAAGTCAACGATAAACTATTCAATTATTCAAACTCTTTGAAATGTATGTAACTGTTTTTTCAGTATCAGTAGTACTCACTGAATTCAACAACCAGCTTTGTTCCTTCACCAAACAGTGTTTTCCGTCCAGTTCCAGTCACACAGTATTTCTGGTCTGAGCAGTAACTGTTCTGCTACTGCACACAATCACATCATCTGCAAACAGTCGTATCCTTTAGTTTTTGTAAGTTTATATGCAGATGATACTGACTGAACTTAACTTTTATATATTATACGTAGATATTGATATCATATAGTTGATCTATTTAATACTGACACTAACTTCTGTGTATGATGTAATATTATTCGTCATAATATCAAATTAATGTTGCTTTTAAATGAAAAAATCCAAATTGAGTTTTAGCACTTTCTGTCGACGTTCTCTTTTCTATCGTCAGTTGTGAAGAATCCCAGCTGAAATAACCAGCAGACAAATCTGAACACTGAAGCAAACGGGTTCTTGAATACTCACGAGTTTCAATCTGCAGTTTGGTTCCACGTCCAAAAAGAAGTTTGTCGTTTCCGTCTCTAGTCACACAGTGAATAGGACCTGAACAATTACTGCTGACTCGACTACGACGACGCTATACTCCTTCTAATGTTATTTTTGAATGACATAAGTTACCTCTGTTTGTGAAAGATAAAATTTGTCTTTCATGATATTTAAAACTAGGTCCTTGAGTTCTATTAAAACCAAAAAGTATCTTCACATTAAAAAGATTCATCAACACTCACTGGTTCGAACAAGCAGTTTGGTTCCTCGTCCAAAAAACAGCTTGTAGACTCCTGTTCCACTAGTCACACAGTGAAAAGCATCTGAACAAATACTACGTCTACGACTACTTCACACAGTTCTGACACCATGAACTGCATCAGTTGGTGAAAGAACATGTGAGTTTGTCTTATTGAAGTAAATAAGTATTTGAGACCGCCAACAACTTTGTTGATGACAAATATTCACATGTCAACCACGTGGTGCATATACAAGCTAGTGATATCATCTTTAATGATTTATACAGTTTGAAATGTACGGAGGTATTTAGAAGAATCAGTAGTACTCACTGGATTCAACAACCAACAGTGTTCCTTCAGCAAACAGAATTTTCCATCCACTTCCACCTCCAGTCACACAGTATTTCTGCTCTGAGCAGTAACTGTGCTGCTGCCGAACATAATCACATCATCTGCAAACAGTCGTATGCTTTAGTTTTGTATATTAAAAGTTTATATGCAGACGATTCTCTGATTGAATTTGACTGTTGTATATGAAAATCTTATTTTTTATTTTAATTGACTTCTGTCTAAGTAAAATAAATACTTTTTATGTCTAATAAAATATTATTCTTGACAATATCAGAGACCCATTGAGGTTTTTTTTGAGCACTTTCAGTCAACTTTCTCTTTTCTATCATCGGTTGTGAAGAATTCCAGCTGAAATAACCATCAGATGAATCTGAACATTGAAGCCAAACGGGTTCTTGAATACTCACGAGTTTCAATCTGTAGTTTGGTTCCACGTCCAAAAAGAAGTTTGACGTTTCCTGTACTAGTCACACAGTGAATACAACTTGAACAATTACTGCTGGTTCTACTACGACACTATACTTGGTCCTTCTACTGTCACTTTCAATGACATGAGTTTGTGAAAAAGAATCTGAGACTAACTTCAATATGTTTGTTGATAACAAATCACATTGACTGTGATGAATGTACAAGTTAACTATATGGTCTTCCATGAGTCATACTGTTTGAAATGTACAGAGGTATTTTTGAAGTATCAGTCGTACTCACTGGATTCAACAACCAACTTTGTTCCTTCAGCAAACAGGATTTTCTGTCCACTCACAGTCACACAGTATTTCTGCTCTGAGCAGTAACTGCGGCTGCTGCTGAACATAATCACATCATCTGCATAAGAAGCTGCTTTTTACTGTAAATCTGCAAGAAATATGCTTCTTTTTTAAATGGCTTTTTTTTACTAATTAACTAAACTATTTTTCAATCTATATTTGATCACGAATGGATTCTGAAATGAAAAGTACATCAAAAATACAATTGTTTTATGTTCTGACGTGTACGTTGTCAATGTCACTGTTCATGTCACGTAAATTCATCTTTCATCATATGTAAAACAAGGTCAATGAGTTCTATTAAAAATCATAAAGTATCTTCACATTAAACAACGGGTTCATCAACACTCACTGGTCCATACGAGGAGTTTGGTTCCTCGTCCGAAAAACAGTTTGTTGACGCCTGCTCCGACAGTCACACCGTGAAAAGCATCTGAACAAATACTACCTGGACAATTACTACGACTGCTTCATATGGTCCAATCTAACAGCTGGAACTGCATCAGGAACAACACGACTTTGTTACTGTAAATACGCATTTGTGATAAGATTCAAACCTACAAACATATAAATCAACTGTATGATATTAAATGATTTATACTGTTTTTAGAAGTATCAGTAGTACTCACTGGATTCAACAACCAACTTTGTTCCTTCAGCAAACACGATTTTCCCGTATCCACTTCCAGTCACACAGTGAATACGACCTGAACAATTACTGCTAGTTCTACTACAACACTGTACTTGGTACTTCTACTGTTACTTTCAATGACGTAAGTTAATTCTGTTTGTGAAAGAGAATCCGAAATAAACTAACATCATTTTTATATTTCAATACATTTGTTGATGACAAATACTGACACTGTGATATACGCCCAAGTGAACTATATAGTATTTAATTACTCATACTGTTTGAAATGTATTATTTTCAAAGTATCAGTAGTACTCACTGGATTCAACAACCAACTTTGTTCCTTCAGCGAAAAGAAATTTCCGTCCACTTCCAGTCACACAGTATTTTGGTTTTTAGCAGTAACTGTGCTGCTGCTGAACATAATCACATCATCTGCAAACAGCTGCTTTTTACTGTAAATCTGAAGACATTAGGCTCCTTTTGGAATGAAATTCTGAAGTGACTAAGCAAACATCTCCAGTTGTAGACGTGATCAACAATAACACTGCTGAAGAAAAGCATTTTCGACACTGATTGTTGTAGAATAGACCCTGGAAGGGTTCATAAACACTCACTAGTTTGTACGAGCAGTTTGGTTCCTCGTCCGAAAACGAATCTCAAGTTTCCTGCTCCACCAGTCACACAATGAAAACTCTCTGAACAATTAGTACTTCTACAATACCACAACACAGTTCTATCTGACAGCATGAACTGCATCACTTTGTGAAATAACTAGCGAGTTAGCGTTACTGAAGTCAATACGTTTGTGACAAGATTCAAACCGAGAACTAAGTCTGAGTTTGTTGGAGACAAATATTTATGTACCTACAAGTCAACTATACTGTATTAATTTATATATGCTGTTAGAAATAGACGTAGGTATCAGTAGTACTCACTGGATTCAACAACCAACTTTGTTCCTTCAGCAAACAGGATTTTCCTGAGCCCACTGTCAGTCACACAGTGAACGCAACCTGAACAATTACGTACTATGACACTATACTTTGTACTTCTACTGTTACTTTCAATGATGGAAATAACTTCTGTTTGTGAGAGAGAATCTGAGAGAAAATTACAGTGTTTTAATAACAGAATACATTTGTTGATGACGAATACTGTGACTGTAACATATGTACAAGTGAACGAATGATTTATACTGCTTGAAATGTACATTGGTATTGTAGAAGTATCAGTAGTACTCACTGGATTCAACAAGCAACTTTGTTCCTTCACCAAACAGTATTTTCCATTGTCCACTTCCAGTCACACAGTACTTCTGCCCTGAGCAGTAACTGTGCTGCTGCTGAACAAATCACATCGTCTGCAAATAGTCGCATCTTTTCGTTTTTTGATATTAAATGATTATATGCAGATGATACTGAAATGATTTTTTAATGCTAAATTCCTATTCTTATTGTTTACTTGAAGTTTATCTCTGTTTATCTAGGAAAATATTGTTCTGGATCATTTTTTATTTCAGTTGAAGCAACATTCAGTATCTTATCTAATCTTATTATCAGTTGAACTATTTTACACAAATTCAAACAATCACACGTTTAGCAAGTTTGAATCATCAGTGTTGAGTGAGAACTTTAGATCGTAAATTTCACAATATGAAAATCTGTTTCTGCTGGAGGAGAAATCATCTCTTGGCACAACAGGTCAAGCTCAGGTCAGACCAAAAGACCAAATCCAACCGTTGCATTTAAGCGTAAGAGTAGATCCGTGTTTGCTAGTTTTACTTGAAGTTACATTTATAACCAGAATAATATCATGTTCTCAGGCGGTTTGGGAGTTTTTCAAATCCACTTACTGGCGTCAACGTTCAGTCTGACTCCTGATCCAAACGTCAGCTTGGTGACTCCAGCATTCACACAGTTCAACACACCAGCACATAAACTGAGCTGATCGTACACTACTTCTGTCTGAATGTATATTCATGTACGCATGTTACATATTCAGAATGTACATTCAGATTTAAGTTGATCAATAATTAACTCGTCGTTGGGCTGAATTCTTCTACTCTATCAATTCATGTTTACATGTTAAAGTTCTTCTCATCGTACCAAGATGAACCTTAACTTGCTCCTAGAACTATGAAACAACCATCATTCTTAGATCAGTGATGTCAGTAATTCAGTAACTTATTGTATCTGTGCGAACTTTATTTGCCCTCGTTTGTTTATAAGCTGAAAGAATCCGATTTTATCGCGTCATAACTCAAACTCACAGAAAACATCAAATACCAACAACGACGTGAGAAGAATTCAACTTACTGGAGTTTACAAGTAGTTTAGTTCCACTGCCGAAGAAAAGACGGTTCACAGTCACACAGTTTGACGTGCCAGCACACAAACGTCGGACCAGTAAACGAACAAACGTCGGACCAGTAAACAAACAAACGTCGGACCAGTAAACGAACAAACGTCGGACCAGTAAACGAACAAACGTCGGACCAGTAAACGAACAAACGTCGGACCAGTAAACGAACAAACGTCGGACCAGTAAACAAACAAACGTCGGACCAGTAAACGAACAAACGTCGGACCAGTAAACAAACAAACATCGGACCAGTAAACAAACAAACGTCGGACCAGTAAACAAACAAACATCGGACCAGTAAACAAACAAACGTCGGAGCAGTAAACAAACAAACATTGGACCAGTAAACGTTTCTCCCAACAAACTCTTCAACGCCACCTTCAAACCATCTGATATTCCTGTTTCCTGTCAAACGCCAGTATTTTACAGGAGAAACATATTAGTACTTGTTGGTGTTGTTTATTTTAAGACGTGATCAGTCACAAACGTTTGTGTCGTTCCTACTATGTCATTGTTGATGTTGGTACTTACTGGACTCAACGGTTAATCTGGTTCCAGCAGCAAAGACCAACTTCAGCTGATTCACACAACACAACGCATCGTGACAACAATCATCAATTTGATGCAAATGATTTTGTCTAGAACAACAAAACCAAACAGTGTGACGTTCCGTACTCACTGGATTCAACAGTTAATTCGGTTCCAGGTCCAAACGTCATCTTATATCCACTTCCAGTCACACACTGCGACGACGATTGACACAAACTCAAAACGTGTCACAATGGAGATTCAAACTAGTGTTTGTTTGGAAACATATTTGGTTCGTTCACATCTTATTTCCGTTGTCTTCTTTTAGACTGAACCCATTTGTATGTGTTTGCTCGGTAACGAGGATCCGGTTAGTGTTTTACTGGTGGAATGAATACTCACTGGTTACAACCGTCAATCTGGTTCCTGCACCAAACACAGTCTTCACTCCAGTGTTCACACAACACGAAACTCCACAACAAGAACTCAGTCAAACCTCTGAGGAATGAGGCTCACGTCACATCCATTTATTTTCATACTTTGTGATTTGATGGTGAAGTTTCTTTACACTTTGTGTGTTCGTACGTTAAACGTCATCACACAAACCAGTTTGTAGAGTTTCAGTCTGATCGACGCTGAGCTGCACAAAAATATTTTAATGTGAAAAATATTCAAAATAAACATGGTTTTTTTACTTTGGACATTAATTCAGAATGGAATTGGAGCATTTGTACTCACTGGTTTCAACAGTTAATCTGGTTCCTGCTCCAAAAACCATCTTGTCTGCAGCTCCAGTGTTCACACAACACGAAGCTCCAGAACAAGAACTCAGTCAAACCTCTGAGGACGTGAAGCTCAGTTACATTTATGTACATTCGTTTTCATGCATCTTTTGTGATTTCGTCTTTTCTCTGCTGATGATGCTGAGGTTATCGTCACACTGTTTACCACATGCATGCGTACGTATGTGTATTAGTACGTCATCAGTTTGATCAATGTTGCAGCAGCACAAAGTATTTGAATGTGAAAATATTCGATTTTTATTTTTCATGTTAATTACTCCAGAGTACAGTCAGTGCATTCGTACTCACGATTTTCGACAGTTCATCGGGTTCCCCGTCCAAGGATCATCTTACTCCAACCTCCAGTCACACAACGACAACAACTGATCAAACCCAACGTTAAACCCGGTTCTCTGAACCGGGGAGAAGGAGATTTGTTGTTGTTTGTTCATCGATTCGTGGTCCGCGGGACCCCGGTGACGTTCTTTTCACAGCGTTATGTGTATGTTCCGTTAGTGTACTCACTGGATTCAACGGTCAGTGTGGTTCCTCGTCCAAACATCCCTTTGTGTCCTCCAGTCACACAACACGACAACGCTCCTCACCAAAAACAAGCTGAACCTCTGAACACCAGCCGAGGTTGTTCCAAGTTTCGGAGGCCGACCAGTCCGTTTGTGAGACGTTTGTGAGACGTTTGTTCTTCAACATGGTTCACCTTGTTTCAACCTGAAATTCTGTTTTCAAGTTTTGTGTTTGAATTCAGTTAAACTTCTGCAGTTTTCTTCATTTCCGGTTTGAACCGACTCCGTTTTCATGAAATCGTCTTCTGGAACAAACAAACTCCGTTTTTCCCCTCCGGATGAAAATAAATCAACTTACATGTGACAATAAGCCCTTTGGAGCTGCGGCCGGTGGCAGCAGAGGATGAAGATCAGACCAACGTGTCGAGTGCTTCGATGGGTCGTTGAGTCAGCTGCTGCGACGAAAAATAAAAAAAACAAACGTTCACTCTTTGTTCTGCCAACATCTGCAGGAACATTTATCACTGTTAGAAAACTGTAGAAACTTCAGCAATTAAGTACAATGAAGCCTGTTTCAGCAGAAACTCACCTGTTCACAATGGATTTCAGGCTCCGCCCACTCACCGTCCATCCAAACCAGTAGGACACACCGGAGTGTGAAACACCAGCACGACTCCGACACGGTGTCGTCTCATCCAATCCCAGAAATCGACCTCAGGCTGGTCACCTGAAATAGACCCCTCCCCCTTTCAGGGGTGTGGCCTGCAGAATGCCCTGCTGAAGTCCTCATGGATCCAGACTGGTGTGGATGAGGCTCATGTCTCCTCCGAAGCTTCTTGTCCTGTGACATCACAACTCAATTGAGCGTGATCTTTTTCTTCCTGTGAGAGGAAGCAGCAGAAGTCATGTGACCCGTTTGTGACCTGGAAACATCTGCCTGAAACAGTCTGATGGAAAAAATGTTGGAAAAAAAATGAAAAATGTTGTTGAAATGACAACTGGCATTCATGAATACTTTGATTAAATATGACTGAACATCTCACTCACTCACTCACACAGGAAATAAAAAAGATCTCATCTGATCAGATCTGAGTCTTCGGCTCGGACCTGCTTCAGTCGGGTTGTTTTGCAGCACTGACCAGCAGAGGGCAGCGTCCCCCAGCTCAGACATGAAGCTGCAACCTGGCCTTTGACCTGATTCAAAGTTTTGAGTTTTTGTACAACTTGACGTCTGATCACATCAGATTTTCATTTGAAGCATGAAAAAGACAAACGTGGATTCAGAAGAATTCAGAGTTGATGAATTCACTCAATGATCTCGGCAGACACGACGTGAAGTGAGAAGAACTGACGAGAGAACAAGAAACAGGTGAGCAGACGAGAAGAAGGCTGAAGGGGAGCTGATTGGACAAACACACAACAGGAAGTGAAAGAAAAGGGTCACAGGACGCCAAAATAAAACAGGAAGTAAATGTTACTAGGAGACCACTGGTCACACACACACACACATTAAAACACACCTATTTGACGTTGAGTGCAGTGAAACAGGAAGCGGCAGACGAGCTGATCGTTATCGTCGGTTTCCTGCTCGATGTGGTTTCAACTGATGAAACCAGAAAAACTGTCGATCTCAGAGTGAAACAAAGAATGAAGAAACATTTGGTGGTTTGAGGAAAAAACAGCGTTTATTGACACACGAGGGGATTATTGACTATTGATCGCAAAAAGCTGCTGATGCAGAGACAAATAATCAACACATCACATCTTATGAATCAACATCCCCTCCTGTCATCGGTCGACATGTGGCTGTTTGTGGACCAGCAGAGACCTCATCAGTCAGTGGGCGGAGCTTTCGTACAGTCTGCTCCATCAGTTACCATGGTAACGTGCTGCTGCCACCACATTGTTTCCTCACTGACGTGGATCCACCGCTGAGCAGATGACGTTTACAGACGCAACGTTCCAACATGATGGACGGCGGTTTGGACAGTGACTCTCAAAGCTACAGGTAGCTGCACTTAGCTACAGGTAGCTAGGGTTAGCTACAGGTAGCTAGGGTTAGCTACAGGTAGCTGCACTTAGCTACAGGTAGCTACGGTTAGCTACAGGTAGCTGCACTTAGCTACAGGTAGCTACGGTTAGCTACAGGTAGCTGCAGGTAGCTACGGTTAGCTACAGGTAGCTGCACTTAGCTACAGGTAGCTGCACTTAGCTACAGGTAGCTGCACTTAGCTAAGGTTAGCTACAGGTAGCTACGGTTAGCTACAGGTAGCTATGGTTAGCTACAGGTAGCTAACGGTGAGCACAGCATCAGGGGAGCATGGCTCTGATGGTGAGGACGGTGCTGAGGACCAGAGTCTTGGTAAACACGACTCGGACTCCGTTCATCATCAG